>CM034151.1:159355517-159436464 GCA_019776745.2 Taxus chinensis | reverse complement strand
AGAGATAGTGCTCATCCTACATGTTAACATCGTCATTACCTGATGTCACACTCTTGTGCTTCTGTTCACACTTGACTGTTGAGGGCTTACTACACATGAACCCCACATGCTGCATTTATTCATACATTATGTGTCATACACCATACATTCTATATTCAATCTACAACATTTTGACATTTGTGTATTTATACATCATACTTCATACTAGTCACCATTATATCTACATCATTGTCTACGTGTCTAGCATTACATCATCTTACATACTACATTACTAGTCCATCTACATACATTAGAGGCCACTTTACACATTCTACACATATTGAATTTTCATTATACACATCGCATATTTGCACATTTTTCTCATCATATGGTCGTCTATTATCATCACGCATATTACATACTCTTCTACACGCTGCACTCACTACGCAATGGCACACTTTAGTTTCTCGATCCATACTTAACTATTGAGGTTTTTACCAATCAAATGGACCTTACATTCATCATGCATGTGTCATTCCACCTTTCATCATGTTACATTTATAGGATAGTGACACACACTATAGGTTAAATCGTCACTTACTTCATCATCTTGTAGTGGTATATGCTTTAGGCTACATCACCACTCCCTACTATTCATCTTGTAGTGATATACGTTTAGGCTAAATCATCACTCCTTCATTCAGCTTTTCATCATATATGCTTAGGCTATAGGGTTGACACATACATCTCTTCTATATGTCGCATATCATCATCATTACGCATACATACTCATCACAGCGTGCTAGACATAACACACTCTATTTGACCATTTCCTGATGACTCACTCTTGTTTATGGTTCATTCTTGACTGCTGAGGGGGAAAACAAAATGAACCTCACTGCATACACTTCCATTCACTCGGAGGGGATGTGGCTCCTATGATTCCATTTTTCACTCCATTCCATCCATCCACAACATATTGCATGTTATGATTGCTCTTAATCTTGCTTACTTTTACTTGCTCATGGTCATTTTATTACACATGCTAGTTAGCAAATTTGTATGTCATTTATCTATACCATCCACACATGTGCATTCACGTATTTTTCTAGTTGTGATCACAGAGATAATTTTCTTACACACAGCACAGATTCTCGCCATCTACCCTTCCTACAATGGTCGTTGGGGGCATCCACATTCACTCTCACAGGTTCTATTGTTTCATTTTGTACTTAACAGGTTACATTACTTGATTATTCACGTTTTTGACATACTAGTTATCTTTCTAGCATGCTAAAGGGTGCTTCATGTGTAACATTTGTTATGCAATGATATTTTCTTCCATACTTGTTTGCTCTATTGTCTGCTATTGTTTTCTCTTGTTTGCGGGCATTTCCCTTTTCTTGGTGTGAACACTTGTTTGTTGTTTATGGCCATGATGGCCTTGCATGTCTTGTGACATCATGAGTGATGTCCCATTTTTTCATCCCGCTTTGTGTGACTTACTTGTCTTCTTGCGTGTTTACATTCCTACTTTGCTTTTACACTGTTTGCATAGCTTATACATTATTTTCTATATACATGTGTGTTTGTATTAGCACTTGTCTTTGGATAGCCTCTTGTTTGTGTGTGCATTGGTTTCTACCATGCACTTTCCAAGTTACATTTCATACGGTTGGTCCTCTTTTGGGGATGCATTCTCCTATCAACGATGTCACATGCACCCCCAAATAGGGGGGAATCATCTGGGGTTTACATACTAACACAACACATTTACACCGGTTCATTTCAGTGAACTTTCTGCCCTTGGCATTGTGGATTACATACAGCGAGTGGCTTCAGAGCATTCTATGAACCCCGTGCACAAAAATTTTTACAGGACATGGTGTCCTTGGCATTCTTGGAAGTAGTTACAGGCTCAGAAATTATAGTGGGTGTTCCTCCCTATACTACTTATGTCAGTGGCATCGGATCACTCAAAAAAATAGGATGTACAGAGATATATTCACACACATTCAAGGAACCAATTAGATCTTGGAGGATACAACGGAATTCCTCCCTACACTTCTTCGGCCTATGACGTCGGATCGCCCAAAAAACCCTAGCAGTACAGGATATCCTTTTACACTCTCTTTCTTGACATAGATCAGGTGCACATGTTCCATTTACACTTTTTCATTTGTGTATTTTAAATTTACGTACTTTTACATGCATCTTTTACATTGCATTTGTACACATACATACATACATATTTGACTTCTTGATTGTTTTCTCCTTGCAGGTTTGACCATATGAGAAACAAGCAGTCAAATAGGGGCAACAACAACAATGATAACAATAACACTTCACGACAGTACACACTTTGATAACCAAGCAGGTACATCACACACATCAGTAGCTATACACACATTTCTACCTGAGGTTCAATGTCATCACTTTTATGTGCATTTTCATCTTTAGTTTCCATGTTCCTCTATCTTTTTTTTCATTCCACACTTTGTCTAGTCCATTGGCGCATTTTATACTACAATCTTCATGAACATCAGGTATGCATCTCTATCTACTTAATGTTACCGAGCTTTCCATCCACCAACATAAAGTGGGGGAAAAATGTAGTCACAAAATCATGTACTTTAGATATTATTTAATCCCGGTTTCATACTACTATTTAGAAGGTTCTTAAGTGAAGAAAGTACTAATTAACCCCCATCTTTTAGCAATTTTGTTTTATTTTATTTCTTCATTCTCGACCTTTTAAACCCACATGCCCAGTCATATTTCTTCACTTAGCGTTATTTTATCCTTGACTGGGGTGCCCAGGCCAATACTGGGGCACCCATGGGTGCCCTGGTCCCACCATGGGTACCTTGATCCTTCTTGAACTTTCCCACCACTTTTTGGGCTCTTTCTAGTCGTTTTAGCTTCTTATCTTTTTGTTGATCGGCCATTTTGGGGTTAATTATGAAATTAGATCAAGAGAATCATATAAATATAAAGTTATGAGACCATAATGAGGGACCTAGCACTAGTCACTACTATCATCCATCTAGAGTTGCATTAGAGATCACCTGCATCCACATAGATCCATCACAAGGCACAAGATTATTGCATCTGCATCACACACTTCATAGGGGGAGGGATTCTATTATATTCCATGCACACATTCTATTAAATTTTCTACATCTAGTTATTGCTCGCTACTTCACAAAGTGTGACTGACACAGGAGCACCTAGGGCACATTATGCACACACTCACTAGAACTACATTTGGGTCTGAAATGTAGTGAAAGACTCAGTTAATAAGCCCATTGTTGTGGCAGTTGAGGTCAATTTGATCCATTCATTTGCATTTTTATTTTTTAGGGTTTTGATCTTCTTTATTATTTTACAGGTATTCTATTCGTCTTGGAGTATTTGCAACATCCTATATAGGGCAGTGAATTTTATGCAATACATAACAAAGGTTCTAGACCACCTCTCAGCCCTGTGAAATTTAGTTCCAGAGCTTTTGCATAGACCAGGGTACCCATTTGGCATACCAAAGTGCCCGTAGGCACTCTAGTCCCTCTCCAAGTGCTGCAGTCCATGGAATCAATCCAGATCCATCCTCTTCAGGCCTTCTGCATAGTCGTTCCTACTTCCATATTTTCCAATCACCTTTATGACACAGTCCCACGAGCATCTTCTATTCAACTGAGATCTTTCCTTTTCCCTCTTGCACGTTAAGGTTAGCATTTCCTTTTGCATAGTTGTTTGGGTCATTTAAATACTTATTTACTACATTTATTTACTTTATTTATGGATGTTCATAGCTTAGATTAACTAGTCCATATATCCCCATATCCCATTTTTAGTTAATCAATGTCGAAGGGGTAATTCTCACAAGATCTAACTATTTCAGTTGGAAAAGCTATTCTACTGATATCCTCCTTAGTCTTGGTCTTTACCACTTATTACACCTTTAATAAATACATAAGGGGTGGTTGTGTTGAGATCAATTCTTTATTTATTTAAAGGCACAAGGTTCATACATGTTGTATATTTTGATTAATTAATAAACATTTATGTAAAAACTAGATTATAGATCCCAAAGTAATTGATAAGATATAATGATAAATACAATTGCTCAAAACACAAGATGATAAGAGAAATTATTTGATTACAAAAGTAGAAAGGTGATTTGGGAGTGTAAAGTAAATGTGAAGATTGGAATTGAATTGGAGATCTATTTTTTTGGAACTGTAATTGAAAAATGAGCTACTATGGAACTGTATGACTTGTTCCAGATCATGGTATAGTCTAGTCCTGAACTATATAGTTTCAGATAGGGATGTGTTGGCATTCTATAACATTTGGTGTAACTACGCGACACTCTGTAATGATATTCTCATTGTAACCTTATGCATCACACAATTACAACCCCTCTATATGATGCAAAATATCATAAAACCCCAACCATGGGTAGAAGACCCATGTAAAAATGTTAGTGTTTGGGTAGAAGCAACCCTGACCATCTCCATCAACACTACTTCAAAAATGCCTCAAACTATACATAGTTCTCCACCTAGCATTTGATATCTATATGGATGCAACTACATTGAAGAATTGATATTTTGAAAATAGGAGACAATGGCTTGGCATGTTTAAGATTGAATTTTCTTGACTTGGAAGGTCTATAGAATTATCAACATGGCTCTTGAACTTGGTTTGAGTGGATTCAAACTTGTGTATGGACTACTCCTAGGTTGTGCTACTATTTTATAGAATTTAAGAGAACTTGGAGTTCTTTAGGGATTTTTTTTCAATGAGTGATCTTGAGAGTGCTTGATGAGTGCTATGTGTGGTAAATAAGTGATTCCAAATTTATTTTATAGGAATTAATATGTTTAATTTTGCATTAAGGTCAACCAATGGGATATAAATTAACACATGAAAAAATATCAAATTAGAAAAGTGGCTATTGGGTGGTGGGGGACAAGACCATTTGGCTTAGGACTAAAATGTAGAATGATTTGGTCCCATCCAAATGGTCTCATACAAAAAACTTGTTGGACTTTGCAACTTTATGGAAAAAGTGCCTGTTGATAATTTTGTTTTATGGTCTTATGTGATTGGCTATGTGAGAAAATGAGAAGTTTGAATAGCTAAGAAAGTCACAGAAGAGGAGTAGGTTTAATTTACCTACGATTGGAATGTGCCCATAAGTTATGCTTTAGGTGTAAATCCAAAGTTTTCATTCCCAAATCATAAATTAAAAAATTAGGTGTCTATATTCCCCCCTTTAAGTATGAAATTAAAATTACATGCTTAAAAGAAAAGATACAAGAGTGTATACACACACATTGTCTTCGCTCAGAGTTTTCGATTTCACTTGAGTGTTGGAATGATTCATGATGAAACCTGGAACACAAAGTGTATTGAATGTCCATAAAAGAAATTAATTTGTAACTCAAATTTGAAAATATATTTATAAATTTGAAAATTGAATTTGTGAGTAGTAAAGTAAAGAGGCAATGACATAGAAGGAATACACTTGTTCACATTGTTGAGGGAGAAGCTCTTGAATTTTTTGTTCTTGGAGACTTGGATTTTGAACTGAGTTGCTGAAGGATTGGGATGATCAATTCCTAGTTTTTTTAACAATATGTTGGAGCTGCAAAGGAATCAAGTGTTTCTTGAAATAGTGTCAAAAGGTGCCAAAGGAATTTTGTTGCAAGAACCTCAATAAAAGAAAGGTTTCCATAAGATTTCTTAGTCACTCTGATATCTTCCAATAAAATCAAGAAGAATGTTGACACAAGGGTTTTTATTCACCTCAATATCTTTTGATCTGATGGACCACACCAATGTAGAAAAATCTAATTTTAAGTGTATAATAACACAAAGTTGAAATGGAATGACTAAGCTCATACCCCCATCACGTGATGCAACTATGAGTCTTAGATATGTAATGTTGCATATATATAAAGGATAATAAGGCCCATTACCCTATACCTTATATTGAAACCATGTCTAAGTCATGCATATATGAAAATGAGTGAAGTATTTAAACCTCCCATATTATGTACTGAAATATAGTGATTCGTGCTTTGAACTGTGTAATATATTACTGAACCTATATTATAAGTGTGTAATTGTATGTGAGAATCTTAAAATGTAGAATTTTACCCCAAGGATGAAAACTCCCATCATAGACCATAACGTCTAGTAGTTCCATCCCCGTTAGACAATTTTACACCAATTTAATTCCCCCTATCCCGTGTCTAATTTTTTTCTCAAGTATTTGTACCTTGTGTAATTTTTTTTCATGAGTTTTGAATTCTACATGTGTTCCTGATGTATATAAATATTTGTGTTATAAACCCTACTAACTGCCGCCTCTTTTGAGACAAGTAAGATATGCAAATAGAAAAATTGGATTAAAAATGATGCATGTCCATGTTGTATGTGTCTGATAGGTAGCGTTATATCATAAAGAGGGTTATTTTGGGTGGCCACCATTAAGACCTTGTTCCTACAAGGGTGTGCATAGTAGACACAATGAAACACAAAGATAAGAAACAAACAAGCCTTAAATGATCATAGAAGCAAAACATGTATAGTAATGAACAAGTGCATAAACAAAAAACATACAAATAATCTAACATACAGGTATACAAGAAATGTCACATATATGTTAGTCATAGAAAATACAATGAGCCATAAAAAGGGATACTAAAGTGTCATGAGAGTCGCATAGTAAATACCATAGGATGCATAAATAGAAACAAACATACAAACAATCAATCAATTGGATCTAATAACAAACAATAGTGTTGATGCACATAGATCAAGGTAAGGTAGCATTGTACAAGACACGCGTCTTAGCCATATTGGTTTGGAAAATTGTACAATATAATAAATTGAGCATAATGAGGACATGAAAGTGACTTTATTGATATAAAAGCATGTGAACAATGTAGGAAAATCCCCTAACTTAGAAATACCATCAGGATAGACTTAGGCTATCACCTGTCACCATGTATAATCTTATGTGTGTATTGCATAAAGTTTAAAATACCTCGTGAATGCATGGGTGTAAAGAGTACATACAAAAATATACTACCTATAAAATTATATGAAAAATGTCATATACAAATTGAAAAGTTAGCAAATAAATTCATATGCAGGTCTGGATTTTGTATTTTTTGAAAATACATTAATGTTTTTTGTATAATATAATTATTTAAATGTTTTCAAGTATTTTAGAATATTTGTGTAAAAAAAAAGGGCAATCAAATAAGTACCCTATAACAATGTCAATAGTGGGATTGGTGCACCTATCAGAAAAAAGAGGCTGAGACCTCAAATAAGTTGTATATGTGGTGTTGTTAGGATGAACCTCAGTAGGATGGGTGGATCCATAAAGCAAAGGAATCTCAAACATCGGATGTGCCACATGTGTAGTGGGACGAAGATGGACCTTAGGAAGTTGGGGTTATATATTATGCTTAGGAGAAATATGATGTGAAATAGAAGGCATAATTGAAGATGTGTAAGGGATATTACCACTAAAGGCAGGATGTGTAGGTGTGACTACAATCAGTTTTTTAGTACAAAGATTAGGCAAAGAGATCTTAGATGGAGTACCCTTGACTGTAAAAACTTTCTTATTTTAAATAAAATTGATAAATTGGGGGGAAATAGATGGTATAACCTTACAATTATGAAACCAAGGGTAACCTAGACACATATCACATGAGAAAATGGAAGAGTTAATTGAAATAGGAATATCCATAGTAGAAGATCCTTGTAGAAGTTATAACAATATCCCCTAGAGAGGTCTTAGTATCAAATGTCATGTGTTGTTTAGTATAGCCAAGAGAGGAAAGTAATTTGAATGCACGCATGTTGCATCTAATACAATTTTAAATCAAAATACTATGAATATGGTTTCAACAAAATCTTGAACATAGAGAGCATCTGAGACAAGAACACAAACAATGTTATAATCATCAAATGTAACAACATGCATAATAGGCAAAGTTGGAGTAATAATAACAATAAGAGAATTTAGTGGGTGATCATAAATTGGAGGAGGAGGTTGAACATGATATGTATGATGCAATTATATATTATACTTGATAGCATTTTTATTAGAAATTGGGTAATTTAAAATATTAATCTTAGAACTTTTATTATTAGGATCAAATTTCTCAACTGCCGAATCAAGTTCAATAGCATTTGTATCAATAATATCCTATATAATAGGAGGAAGATTGATACATAGATTAGAATAATATCCAACACATATATGATAATCACAATAGTTGTTAGATTCAAAATATTTAGTGTGAGGATTTCTTGTATCAACCTCTAAGAGTGGAGGGAGAGATACAAGGTTGCACTCTAACAACTTTTGAAGGACCACTTGGAGAAAAAAATGTAATTTACCTCTAAGGAGTAGCTTGTAATTGAATCTTGGTAGGTTGAGAAATTTATCATTAATCTTGTTATTAGGATGAGATAAAATATCGGCATTTACTTTATCATTGAACTTGTTATCATTAGATTTTCCTTTGAAATAAGATTTATGTTAAAATTTAGCATTAAATGTATTAGGAGAATTAGAAGCATACTTAAGCTTGTTCATGGTAAGGAGATTAGATTCACATTCTTTCAATGTGTGACATAATTGATAAAATGAGATAAACTTATCAAAGATAACTGAATCTTATAAAGGAACTATAAGGTTTTTCGAGGATAAATCTTAGAGCTTGGTATCATCTAAGATATTGTTCATTTTAGTAAGCATGGTCTTGTACTAGAAAAGATAGTCACTAATGGGCTCATTGGAGACTTGCCACATCTTAAACATTTGAGCATATAATACCTTGTCCCAAATATTGATTTAAAATTACACAAGGAATTAAAACATGTACTGAATGAAAATTGAGGTCATAGAACCATTAAAACACATATTCATTGAGGATTATAGGAAAGTTATTACTAAAAAGTAAATTTTTGTAACCATAATCTAAGAATGCAACATGAAAATCACGAAGGCTTTGTTATAGATCACTTTTTCCATTATAAATACGAAGCTTATAAGACACAAAACCAATAGGAAAAGGATAGGGGCCACTTCGGTTGCATGTGAATTTTGTAGTAACTAATTAAAGTCTATGAATTTAGAAGAGGTAGAGGCACCTTTCTAAAATCATAATATTTGAGCTTGTGAATTGTGAAAAGATTCTCAAGACCCTACGTACTAGAAGAGGAGTGAGAAGTCCCATGGGTGTATATAGTAGATGTAGGAATAATAATAATCATAAAAATAGAGATTGTAACACTATGAAGGGGGTGTTGGTTGTAATAAAAGATATATGCACATTAGATGTAACAATAGTAGACATGGGCCTAAGGGAAGATGTAAAAGTAGATTGAGGAATCCTAGATGTTTTTATATGCTTGTTTTCATCTCTAGCAATATATAGAAGGGTGTCAATGTGCAAAGGATGTCACTATTACAATTTTAGAAATGTTTGTTCATCATTCTCAAGAAGGGTATGTTTATTATCATTAGAATCATTAGGGGAACCTTCCCCTTGATAATGCTTAGTAGACCAAGTAGAGATAGTATTATAAAAAACACAAGTAATAACATGCATGTGTGCATAATAGAATAAACCTCATATGTTTCATCACACTCATATTGGTAAAATTCATTAGAAGAACTAATAATATCATTACCTATAACAATATTGGTGAGTGAAATTGATTTGGGCTCTTTTATATACAAATAAAGACACAAAAGAGTAGGACATGATATAACATAAGGAAAAAGGCCTAAAGGATAATACTACAAGGCAAAAGAAAGAACCCTATGATAGGTAGGATTTGAGAAAGGAAAGAGATTCGATCAAGGGTAACGTTCACCAAATTATTACACCTTAAATAAATAAATATGGGGCTATTTGAGATCAAGTTCTTATTTATTTAAATGTGTAAGGGTAGTATGAGTTGTATATTTTGATTAATTAATTTAATACAAATTAATAAAAAAATAGAATATAGATCCTAAAGTGATTTGTAATAAATAATGATAAATTTGATTTCTCAAAACATAAGAAAATAAGCATACTTAGCTGATTACAAAAGAAAAGAGGTGATATGAGAGTGCAAAGTGGTTATGCAGACTTGAAATGACATAGAGATGCTTTGTTTGTGGAACTATGACTATAAAATGAGATGGTATGGAACCAAATGGCCTATCCTGGAATGTGGTATGGTTTGGTCCTGAGTTGTACAGTTTCAGAAAGGGATGTGATAACATTTTGTAACTTTATGTATAGATGCAAAACTCTATGATGAAAATTACACTATAACCCTAAGTTTTGTGCATATATGATACTCTCTATGTGATGCAAAATACCCTAAAACCATAACCATGGGTAGAAGATCCCCATAAAAAGTTAGTGTTTAGGTTGAAATGCCCTTACATTTCCTACATCGACACTACTCCAAAGTGGCATTATACTACATGTAGTTCTCCACCTAGCATGTGATATTTATATGGATGGAGCTACTTTAGCAACTTGATCTTTTGATAATGAGAGACAATAATTTATAATTTTTAAGCTTGGCTTAGCTTGACTTGGAAGGTATATAGAATGAGAAGCATGGCTCTTGAATTTGGTTTGGATGGCTTCAGACCTTTGTATGGGCTTCTCTTAGGTTTTTTTTATGATTTTAACGATTTTAGGAGATCTTGGAGTGCTTTAGGAATGTGTTTTACAATTAGTGCTCTTAATATTTTATAGGTGAATTCTATGTGAGATAAAAAAATGATTACAACTTTCATTTATAAGCATATGCATGTTTAGTTTCATATTTAGGCCAAATTATGGGATATAAAATGACCCATGAAAATATATCAAATTGGAAAGGTGACCATTAGGTGACGGGAGATAAGAACATTTGTGCTAGAACCAAACCATGGGATGGTTTGGTCCCATCCAAATGGTCTTATGTAGGTATTTTGTGGGAATTTGCAAATTTCTAGGACTGGTGCTAGAGGATATTATACTTCTTCATATTGATGTGATTGGTGTAGACATTAAATCTGCACTTTGGGTATCTATCTATTCCTAGTCACATACTTCTATTCATATGATTTTTAAGTAACAAAAGTACTAATTGACCCACGTCTTTGGCCTCTTTTCTTGCTTTCAATTTTTCCTTGTGGTCTTACACTCTTTCTTACCCAGTCTGTCTTTTCATACTTCGACATTTCTCACTCTAGACACCAGCACCTAGCTAGGATGCCAGCACCAGGTGCCCCCGACCTATTTATACTTTGATCACATATTTTGGGTCCTTTCTATCTGTTTGGGCATCTTATTTTCTTGGTAGTCGGCCTTTTCGGGGTTAGTTATGAAATTCAAGAAAGAGAATCAAATAAATATAAAATTATGTGACCATAATAATGGACCAAGCACTAAGCATTAACTATCACCACCTAAGGTTGCACCCAAGAGCATTATCAAGAGCATTCAAACATCCATCTAGCTCCACACAAGGGACAAGGGACTTCCATTTTTACATACACTTCATAGGAGGGGAAGTTCATTATTTCATGCAAACATCTATCTATATTTTCTACATCTAGCTATTTCTCACTATCAAGTGCGACACGCACAAGAGGTGCCTAGGGCACAATTTTGACACACACACATATAACTACATTGGGTTTGAGATGTAGTGCAGTACTCGATAGTAAGTTCACTTTGTTGACAGTCGAGGACAGTCTGACCCCTCATTTTGCATCTTTATTTTTAGGATTTGATGTGGTTTGAGGGTTTTGCAGGTGCTTCTTTTTTATTTCAGCTTTTGGGAGAATAAGACGACAAGAAAAAAACATATTACAACCCTGTGAAACTGAATTCTGTAGCTTTTGAGTAGTCACAAACACCCAGAATAGGTCTCTGGTGCCCCAGGTGCCCCTGACCCTCCATAGGCTCCCTAGTCCTGACATTTCTAGCACTCCTGCAATTTTATGGGTCTGATTGTGACACTTTGAGTTCCTGTTCCAATAATTTTCTAGCACTACACACCTTCAGCATCACTGCAAATCATATAAGTATTTTTATCTATTCACTTACAACTAGGGTTTCAAATTTAAATTTTTCATTTGCTTGGATCAAATATGTACTTATTTTTTTATATAATTACTTTGTTACATATTTAGAATCAAGAATTTATTTATTTCAATATTTTATTATTCATTTGGTGAACCCCACTCGTGATCAGTCATTCGGATCCTTCTTTGGCACATCATCTTTTCTATCATGGCTCCTAAATTTTCTCAAATTTATTTATATGATTTAATTCAAATGCATCCTAATTGCCAAGTTGTTCTGAAAATCCCTAGACACCGTGTATCTCCTTAGAGATATGTCATTGCATCAAGTGAGTGTTATTCTCAATCATCTATCCGACGACCCTAGTCTTCGTGATCCTCCATCTTATCAACCCATGTTGGAGTCAATTTAAGCATTGTATTCTTTATTTGAAGAAAACTTTCAAGCTATGGAATCAATGATTACATCTCTTAAATATGAAATTCAACATCTTAATGCTGCTTCTAAGGCTCATGTTAGTTCTTCTTTACATACTCATTCTATGTCTTCTACATGTGATCATATCAGTGAGCCTCAAATCTTTCCATTACCAGAGCCTCTCACATTTGATCACAACCCTAAGCAACATGATATTCTTACTGATCTCCTTAGTCATCAATTGATCAGTTTTCCAACTACTCATTATTATCCTCCTTATTGGTTGATCAAATGTCAAGGTCTCCCATTCTGTGCTTATCATCGAATCAGTGAACATAATGAAAATGAAAGTTATGTTTTACAACAAATAATCAAACATCTTGAGCGTTAAGGATTTATCTCATTCACTGCACAACATTCTGTTGCATGCCCATCTATAAATGATACATCCAAATGGGATCCTAAATTTTCTCCTTCTATGTCCAATGAGCATCATGCCATAAAATCTAATGTGCCTTCTTCGCCAGTCAAGTGGCACCTATTCAACCCACTATGATTAAGAAACCAACTCTCAAGGTCCACTTTTCATTACCTCCTCCTACTGAGTCATCTGCAACATTACCAAGTCAAGCAAAGAAACCAACATCTCCTCCTCTTAAGTCTTTTATGACGTTACCAAACAAGAAACCACTCAATTTGCAAGACAAACAAACTCTAGCTGAACTCTTTCGAATTCCTCTGCTCGAGGCTCCTAATCCATCCCCACTTCAATGCACAATTACTTTTGTCAAGGAAATTACTCCTTATATTGATCCATTTAGCGTCATCAACTAGATCTCCATCACTTGCATACTTGGGGGGCACCATAGCTTCCCCCCCCCCTCCCTCCCCCCCTTTTCATTGCTATCAAATGTCTCTATCATCCCATGTACTTGATGCTCTACGCTTAACGTCTAATATCTCCTAAGCATCAATACAAACCATTTGATACACTTGTATCGTCATTACCCTATGACGCAATCTCATGATATAGTTCAAACTTGACTATTGAGGGCATATTATACACATGAGCATCACACACTTCACACTTCACACATTGCACATTCATCACATCTCTTTCTCATAGCCTATGTTACACATTATACGCACTATACACTCCATGCATTCATGATATATCTTTCTTACATCTACTTTTACACGCTACGCTCATTTCCCTATGATGCACTCTAGTTCCATGGTTCATACTTGACTACTGAGGGGCTCAATCTAAGATGAACCAAACCACATCACTCACACTATACACTCTATGATTTATCGATCACATCTTTCTAGCACACATGTTCCAACCATTTATTGATGAAACACTCTTTTTATATGGTTCATTCTCGACTGCTGAGGGGTATTTTTATAAATTAACCTCATCTCATGCATACTCATTCACATTAGCTCGGGGAGCACGTGGCTCCTATCACATTCACTTTGCATTCCATTCCATTTCACACTCACAACATATTGCATATCTTGGTCGCATTTATTCTTGCTTTCTTATGCTTGCAAGTGTACACTTTTTACACATGCTAGACAAATATTTTATATGCCATCATATTTTTATATACACATGTGCATTCACTTTCCTTCTAGTTTTGGATACAAATGTTATATAGATCGATACATGTAACACATATGCTTGGCACAATACCTATTACCAGTCTCGCAGTGGCTCCTTGGGGCATCCACTTTTGTACATATTATAGGTGTTATTGTTTCATTTTTTTGATAGCACACTCCTATATCAAATTATACATGCTTTGACATACACTTTATCTTTCTAACATGCTAATAGGTGCCTCATGTGTAGCACTTGTATTGTAGGTCTATTTACTTCCATGGTTGTCTGATTCTCTGTTTGCTACTATTTGTGTTTGTTTGCCATTGTGGTGTCCCCAGATTTCACCCTGAAATATGGAGCTACCCTATTCGAAAAAAATTTGTACTTTTAAAATAATGGGTCATTTTGTGTTTTTATTGCTAAAAAGTTCCTGTATTATGTCAAGATATTCCCAAGGAGCCATATTAGCCATTTTCGCCAAATACCTAGATGCCCAAAATTATTTTATTCTGTCGATGGGGTTTGCCTACGGAAAATTTGTATTTAATTATTTTAAGCCCCATTTGAGGCAATTTGTGGTCCAGTTTAACCCTTTTTTTATCGTACATGTCATTATTCCCATATACCAGTAGGGTTTTAACCAGGAATGAATCTTGGGCTTTATTTGTGACTTCTAGCAACTTTTTGTGTTTTTTGTGTTTTCCCGTTTCGTTTTCTGTGAAATTTCTCTGGATCAATTCCTTTACCGGTTTGGCCTGATTCTTAGACTGGAGTATCTGGAGATCACATATGCATGTTGTGCTAGAAGGAATTCGCCATCGGACGTCTGGTTCTACTTGGAAAAAGACGAAGTCACGCACCAAAAAGCCTCTTTTAGGCTGGCCGCATTTTTGGAAAAAAAAAGAATTGAAGTGGATCATGGGAAAATTAGAAGCAACAGGCAGGGTGAGAATCTTTGTAACTGCCTAGCAGGGTACTTTTTCCCATGGAGGCAGCGCCACTTAAGTGACAATGGGAAAAATTAGACGGCAGCAGGCATGCAGGGAATTTCTTACCTGCCTTGCAGGGTAAAAATTCCCATTGTGAAATAAAAGAAAAATCACTTAAGGCATGAATGGGATTTTATTACCTACCTTGCAGGGTAAATAATCTTATTATGAAAGTCCAACAACTTAAGTGAATCATGGGATTTTTAGGACTACCTTGCAGGGTAAATAATCCCATTGTCATGTGACTTCTTAAAAAATAGAAATCTCTATATGTCAAAAAGTGCGCCCCCCTTTAGGAGAAGTAAAGGCAGCCTTTAAATTGATTAATTTAATTAATTCCTTAATCCAAAATAGGCACCCAGGCTTGTGGAAAAAGTCAACAAAGGCAAAGTGGACAAAATGTGAAGTTGAAAATAGATTGTTATAAAATTAAATAAATATAATTTATTTAATGGCAGCCCCTCCATGTCAAAAAGTGCACCCCTTTTGGGAGAGAGATAATACTTTTTAAAGTATTAAATGATTGAATTAATTCCTATTTTCAGTGGCTAAGGTCAAAGCATACTATGATGCTTGAGTTAACTGGAAGCAGAAGTCTAAAATTAAATAAACTTAATTTATTTAATGGCAGCCATGAGCATGCACAAAATAGGCGCCCCATTTGAAGAGTGAAGCTTATTAATTAATTAATTAATTGCCCAGTAATAGCAAAGACATTAATTAATTAATAGAATCACAAGGGTTATATAAGAAGGGGGCTGCCATAAGGGTGAATTAATTAATTCATAGGTAAAGAAGTGCAGCCCAGAGGAAAAGTGCACCCCATTTAGAAGAGGATTTTTTGCTCAAAAGAAGGTGAAATCAATGCTAAAAGCTTCCACATTTTTGGCGCACAGGTTGAAGGAGAGTTGATTTGTGTCTGGATAATTGTTTGCATAAGTGATACAGGTGCTCAAGTGAAGTTGAAAAAATTCATGCTCACTTTGCATGCAAATAAAACATCAATTTTTGGGGCAGCAGGCTTGAATTACTGCAGATTTTTATGATTAAAATCCACTGTTCATGTTCCGGTTGCCATCTTTGTCTGAATTAATTGCAGGAATTCATTACAGGTGCTTTACAAAAGATAAAGGGAGCTTTAATAAATGTCCAATACATTGTATATATCCTTTGAATCTGAAGAATTATCCATATTTGCACCAGTTTTGAAGAAATCCGGCCAAGATAAGAAGAAAAAGAATTGTTTTAGACAAAGATAGACAAAGCCATGGCAAAGAGGGACGAAAAAAGAAAGCACAACGAAGTCATGCATCACTTCCAAATTCATGCAGACATTAGGAGACACAGATCTAGGTCCAGAACCTCTTTCCGAATTGATTGATAGATCCAGAGAAGGAAAGACTTCACTCATGCATGTAGTTAAAAGCAGTTGAAATTATTCGAGCTGCATAGCCTTTCCATACACAGCCCAGTTGCCAAAATTCGTTATGGAGTGCGCTAGATCTTACCATCTTTCATCCAGATCAGTGCTGAGATGCACTACGGGGGGAAAACAATAATCCAGTTGGACGCACAGTTCATCAATTATTGTTTGAAGATTCTGGCACAAAAGGTGGCGACTTCTATTAGCATTCAAGATGCTGGAAGCAGGTGGGGGAAGCATAGAGTTTACTGCATTAACATTATGAACAGCAGGATGCCGATAATAGGTGGGAGAAGCATAGAGTTGACTGTGTGAACATTATGAACAACAGATACATGAAGAAGCCCAGATCTCCTTCCAAGTTCCCAAGAACTCTTCCGCGGTCCCAATCTGGTGCAGGAGGTTGATGATATTGTCAAGTTGTTATGCAGGATAAATGGCGAGGCGAATGCTCACACTTTCCGTACATAGATGTATGCTTTCATCAGGACCATTGAAGTCAACAAAGCATTGATTCCATAATCAATTGGTCGGAAAATCATTAGTGACAACATTGGTGAGCAACTCCGGAATGTGAAGCATACTTTCAGCTTCAAAATGACTTCCTACTTGGTATACGTTGCAGCTTCACAAGGCGTCTTCTCCAAGCTGGATAGATGTGGTGTTCTTTTTAAGGACCCCATTTTCGAGTGTTACCCACAGCTTAATGTACCTGCATGTAATAAAGATTTCAAAGTGGTCAATGATGGATTCTTCTACGAATTCATTTTTAGGTTAGACAGGGACCTAAAGGCCAACAGGGCGAGCAAGGAAGTGTAGAGAAGCTGTATCCAAAATTGGCAGTTTATTCATTCAGTTTGCAGATTTCACATAGCTCAGGGTTACTAGCTTTTCTAGAGAACCGGTTAAGCTACCTAGATATCCGAATGATAGATTGATCACCATGGAGCTGAGAAGACAACTTGTGGAGATACATGACCTTCAGTCGAAATGGCACAAGTCTACGGGCTTTTTTTCGATCATTGTGGGACATTATAGCTACCAGAGCATTTATAGAGCTCAAGGGATGGAGACAGAGATGTTATCCGAGTTATGAGCAAGAGTTATTCCCTGTACGGCTGAACTTCGAGCCAATTTGGAGTAGCCAGGAAGACGATCTCCCAGGAGTACGCACATGTGCCTTCATTAGAGGATTTTTGGATGAAAGTGGTAAAATTGAGTATGAGGTTAGAAAGAGGGATTTCAGCAGGCTATCGGCACGGCAAGTGTTCGACTTTGGACTAGCGCGGATACTTGCGGATGTTAAAGATGATGGGATTGTGTTACTTCACAGCATACCATCAAATGGGAGGAGATAGAGCCATACTTTAGGATAATGTAGGGGGCTGCCATACAATTGAGGAAAGGTCTGGCACTGTTCTGGTGAATACTTCAAACTGGTTGCTAACGAAGGGATATTGCCTTGATGAAGCATCGATGAATCAAGTCACGGGCCAACTTCGGCGCAAGAGATTCCCTCAAGAGGAAGCATAGAGGAGAAAGCAGTAGAAGGTCTGAGAAGATGAAAGTACACAAAAGATCTCAATCAAAGGAGAAGATCACTTCCACGGCCATGACTTTAGTTCTGGCTTCTCTAGTATCCAGTACTTCACCGACTGTTGCACCTCAGTAGGACACTTCCATGCCTCCAGTTGAATCCGGCAACATTCATCTTCTCTCCTCAGCCACTCCGTTTAGCACCTGTTCCAAAAGAGACGTTGAAGTTGCAGATGACAGAGTTCGAAAGAGCTTTGTCCTTGGACGATTCAGAAGATGGTAGCCATAACACTGTAGCACTTTCTGATGGAGAGGAAACAGAGCGGGGAGATAGTAGTGCACTCAGCGACTTCTCATTCTCCGAGAAGTAACTTCTTAGAATGGTTGGCTTCGCAGTTGGTTCCAGAAGCTAGAGTGGAAATGAACTTGGAGCAACACGACTTACAGCTACTCCGGAGTCTAGGCGGAAAAGATAGAAGACCTAAGGTTGCTAAGGTAACGTCAAGGTTGATCATCGAAGAGTCAGGGTAGAAGTTTGCTAAGATGTCAGTTCTGGCGGAAGGGGAAGGAGGAGGATGAGCTCATGGCAGAAGATGTAATAGTAACCAGAGTACCCCTATCGGTCAAGCCACCATAGAAGGATTGAAGCAGGACATGCAGACATTGATAGATGCTCTATTCATTAGGCTTGACAGAGAAAAGGCGGAGAAAGACGAACTTCAAAAGCAAGTATCTCAATTGTGCGAGATCATAGCCAAGGTTGCTAAATCTTCCACTCAGGCCCATTTCAGAGTAGGTGAGTGATCATCTTATGCAGGAGATGGAGGATGCAAGCAATGAAGTGAAAGCTATTGACGAATGGAAGAATTTGATTATTCGTCAAGCTTCTGTACAACTTGAAGGCGGTGCCAGCGTGCCTAAAAGTTATGAATGATGCAGCAAATCAGCTGAAGCAACTGGTGACGAGCATAGTAGACATGAATACAGTTGCTGAGAGTAACCTGAGTACTTTGGCCGAGATCAACAAGTTGCCGAGAGAAGTATTGGTTGTAGAGCAGATTGTACCGGATGGATCAGTTGAGAAGGGGAAGTAGCTGGAGTTTGCAGTATCTTTCTATTTGGAGACCTGTAGAGTTTTGGTGAAGAGGATGCAGACACTTAAGAGTAAGACGTCGTCCCTGCCAGACCATATCATTGCTTTCACTGAGGAGGAAGTGGTTGGAAATGTTCACTTCATCTCATCACGTTCATCTGTTCCTAGCAAAGTGCACATCAAATTCCACAATATGAAGGGTCTTTATCTGATCAATACATATCGGATGAATTGATGGAGCTACGTAAATACACTTTTCACGATGAATTGCGTATTAGCAGACTGGTGGTACTGCAGGCATTGCAGTTGTGAGGTTCAGAATCCGAGCTTGGAGGATCCTTCTCAAGCGTGTATCAAAGTTGTTGGATCCTTTAGGACTTGCTGCAGTTCAGGACAGAAAAGGAAGCGGTGGCTAAAAACAGATGGGAATGATGCTTGATCCATCACATGTTCGACCCCCCATATCCAATCATCAGAACAAAAAGTCTCCACATAAATCCTTCTCAACTGGCTTGACTTCTATTTTTCCATGTTCCCGGATGATCATCCTGTAAAACTTTAATGTTGAGTTGGTCCTTTGAAACCATTCCACTTAAAGTTATGTGGAACAATTCTATTAGTTAAGTGATACATGTGTCAACTTAAGGAGAATATTAGTGGCGGATTATTGCCAAATGTAATCTTTACTTGGATCATGTTTCAGTTCAATTGAAGTTTCTCCATTTGTACTTTCCCTCCTACATTCTATGAAAATCAGGACCAAGAACGTCTTCGGGTTAATGATCAAAATTTTGCTAAGCAGCAACTCTTACATCATCACTCCCACCACTTTGTGCTGAAACCCAATTGAGAGCCACTTGAAGCTTACACTCTCCATATACAGGAGCAGATGTTCCGGGATCCACTTTGTGTCATGGTGTATTGTGTTTTTAGCTTGTTATCATCTTGAGATCACCTTCTGAAATAAACTTTGTGTTCCATTTCAGATCTAGACTGCTAGAGCTACCTTTGCTTATAATTTTGTGTTGATATCTATTGGTTTGGCGATCCTACTGTACATGCAATCAACTCTGTCTATCTATTGAATTGGGATTACTTACATCTTCCCCCATTTTTTCTGGTGTTTCCATATAACCCTTCCACTTCTTTTATAAATATCTTCCTCATCTTCTATCTCCCACCTGCTTATCTTGCTCGTCAGACACTGTACCAACTATGGTTCACACATGTATCCAATAGTTAAAGTAAAACTTTCTCCATATAGATACTAGCATCACTTTCAGTTTGACAAATCTGACTTACGGGAGCTCTTCATGTGGTAAATGAGGGAGATCTTATCTCATGACTGCCTCTTAAGGTTTTATACTGTCATCCTAGAAAATCTAGCCAACACATCCACATAGTCACCATATAGAGGATTGTAGGTCAGTCAGTCTCCATTATCACATTCTCTCAGCTCCTCTTCCAGTCTTATTAACACCACTTCCTGGAGGTTGCCCCCCTCGAAGTGGCAAAAGCATCATTACAATTGCATATTGTAGATCATTATTCTGAAATATTGCTTCCCCATTCATTTGGTGTCTATATTGCTGCTCATAATCTGAATTATACTCAGTAATTTTCATCCACATACCATCTTCGCATCACTCATATATAGCTTGAAGGTCGTACCCGAAGGTGAGAGTAGTCGAATCCTCACATTTAGCACCAACGCAAGGTACTCTTAGTCTTAGAGAAAATTCTGGCACATAGGCTACAAAACTCGCATGTTTACTCTTCATAGGCTGATCAATCAATCGGAGGTGAGCGATTACTTTGAAGAGGGCGACTTTGTTTTTTGTAAGGTTACTAACCATTATAGGTGTAATTCTCTTAAAAATCACTCATCCCCATTCTACAGAACCCGGATAATAAGCTTTGACCTCCTCCATTCTATCTTCATTCATTCCTTACCTCGATGTTCTGCAGAAAATTGGTAGTGGGACTTCATCCTAAGGTCCCTTCATTGAGCATCCCTCCTAGGATTCCTAAAATACATTCCCCCTCTTCTCACCTGTTTGTCCCATTCTTACCTAAAGAATCAGTTATTGGACAGCACATTTCCACCTAGTCAGTGCATTCTGGAACTGGATGAGGAAGGAAGGGTCATATTGGAACTTGAAGGTATTTTTCTTCGACACCTCACCAAAATTTCATTCTTCCTTGACCAAAGTCATTCACTGCGTTCTTGATCAAGTGGAAGAATATGAATATTGTGGATGCATCATGGGAAGATGAAACATTCATCTCACACAACATCCTGGGCTTCCCAACATTGAGGACAATCCTCCCCTCCAGCTTCTGAAGGGGAGGGGCCTTATGCTTACGCACTCTTAATCATATATCTCCATCACTGGATGGATATAACCGACTTCCTGGCTATCATAAATTCTTATCCATGATTCTATCCTCCTTTCATGATCCTTGATCATATTTCACTTCATCTAGTAGGTCGGCTTCTTGCCGATTTTACCATAGCACTAGAAATAGTATAAATAGGGGTTCCACGTTGGTAGTGGTTGGGGATTCATTCGAGCATGTTGAGTCTTATCTGTATGGTTTGGAGGTCATGCCCACCATTCGACATGCATTTCCATGCGGTCAGATCCATATCTAATTGCATACCTTGAGATCATCCTCACTCTGAAATATTGTGTTCTTCAATGTTATATTGCTGCTCATAATCAGATCTCTATTCAACTAATTCTCATTACACATATTCTCCCATCACCTAAGTCAATGACCCTCCTATAACATAAGCCTGAAGATGGTGATGAAAACTCTCATACCCTTTTTCAGTAGCCTCCAACGTCTCTAGCTCTGTCATTGGGTCTATGAACTTCTCATAAGACTGAATTAAGTCCTCCATAATTGCCTCCTGCGTTTAGGAATGGGGTCATTACTTTGATTCATTGTTCTTGGTCCCCTTTCATTCCTTCTTTTCTCCTCCTCCGTATCCAGCAGTCTGTTCCATACCCTTGTTGAAAAGAAAACAGAACAACAGTTTAGGGGTTTGAATTACAATAGCATATGGACTTGTACAAACCACTGCTGCATAGATGAATCTCTGATGGAAGCTCTTCTATGGTCTAAGTTACGTCCTTCAACAAAGACCTCACACCTGGCATTCACAAATCAGTTCCGATTGGTTCTCCATCTATGTACCTCCAACGATCTAGCTGGCATAAAGGTTTCACAACCTTCTCAATACAACATTCACCTCTAATGCTCAAGTATGTTGGGAAACTCCTATCCTTAGGTAGTACATGTGCTTAGAACTCTGTTATCAACCCTCTCGTAGGGAACAGAAATGGAAATAGAAATGGAATCCAGAATATGGGGAATACTGGTTTTCCAAGATCTTCCTTGGAAACAAAATGGTCATGGAGGATACCATAATGACCATCACCTATCTGATCTTGTTCTCTTCCATGAATGTTTATCTCTTATTTTGTTTTTGTCGCAAAATATATCTTGACTTAATATCCTACTTACCAAAGAAGTGGGAAAAAAAAGCTTTCATGAAAATTCTCTTTTCAACCTACTTAAAATTTCCAATCACTTATGTCATCTTTCCTATTCAAACATGATTACCATCATATTTATCACCCTTTTAGGGTATTACAATCTCATCCTTGTCTATCCTATCTGCTCATCATGTCCACATTTATGATTATTCCCACTTGGGGCATCTTATCACTGTTTGTTCTTCATATCCACATTTGTAGCCATACTCATTCCTTGATATATTTTATTTCAACATCCATCTGACATTGTGTAATTTTTGTGTTGGGGACAGCAGCTTTTCATCCTTGTATTTGTCATCCATAGTCAACGTCACTTTTGTTTCCTTGCAATTCCATGTGCTACAATTGATTTATTTTCAGTCCTGATATCCTTTTGCAGATGTATGATTTTTTGCGGGTACGATTCCTCGCATACCTCTTCACATTCAATTGCACAAATTTTTATGTTTTCATATGACCCATTGGTCATTGTAGTTTACATATCATAATGCAGTGGTCTCCACCCACTCACTGGTCCGTAGAATGTTGTCAGCTCGTCTAAATAAGAATGAGACCACAATTATCCTCTACCAATGTGATATTGGAGTCACCACCATATTTTTCATACGTTATTGATGATTTCATTTTTCTGCCTAGGGCATCTTGCCTTTAGTCATGTGTTTTATTCATCATTCCTTACGGACACATATTTCATCCAATCCTTTTTTTTGTCTATGATGGCTTGCTATCACAAACCACTCCACAAAAAGGGTGAAAATGTAGACACCAGTTTTTGGTGTAATTCCTCTCCTTCATCCCACATTTATTCTCCTTCATGCAAATTTTCCTGTCTCACTTTTCTTTTATCCTAAATTTGAAAATATTCCATCCATTTACTCACCCAAATTTTGAATTAATTAATGGACTCCATGTAAACCCATTTAATAATTAAAATTTGGCATTATCTCACATATCTCAAAATTTATTCAAATCTATGGGAAAACTGTAATACATACCCATGCTGACATCTCACTCTTAAATTCAAAAATGGGATGCATTATTGCAGCTAACTATGTCAATCATGCTCCCCACTTATCAAATCCTTATCTTTTTGACCTCATAATTTAAACCGTGAGCCCCGCTAAATCACATCACCTCTGCTTAACCAGGGTTACTTTAGGCCCAACCCTGATTACCTAATAAATCCATGCGTCTAATCTCACCCCCAAGCTACAAATATGGGCCTTCCCCCCTTCAGTGGCCAGAATAGGGTGATAAATTTGGGAAAATGTTGTTTTGAATTTTAGAGCCTCTTGTTTGTCACAGTATCCTCATAATGTTCTTTTAATGACATTGGAATCCCCATAATACTTTGTTCATGATTTGGTGGTTCACTTAGCGCATGGTTCATGTTGCATGTTTTGTTTGGATCAGATCAATAGCTCTGTCTACATATTAGCATCTTCAAGTTTCTTTGTTCACCAGCTTGCACTTTATCCATTTATCTTACATTTTTATCATTATTCTTTATCACACAGGGGTTAACATCCTCCAAGGGAGTTAAAATCCTCTTGGAATCAGTAATGTCCGGGTAACCCCCGCATATTTGTATCTAAACACATATGTTTCAATTTTGTAGATATTATCAAATATCTATCACCTTTTTTCACAGATCTATCTTTATTGCACCCGTATCTGAGGTCCTAATCCCTCCATCATTCAAAATTTCTAGTGGATTCCACTATCGACATTCACCTACGCGAGAATGAGGTTTCCTGTACAACACTATGATGCATGCATAATTGATTGCATTTTATTTAGGAAGGAATATGAGAATGTGTTAAGTTGTCCTAATTGCGGGGAAACACAATTTCAACAAGGAGTGAGAGGGGTCACCTTTCCAAATAAGGTATTGAGACATTTTCCAACAATTCTTGGTTCGAACATTTGTTTTTACAAGTCACTTCTAGATTTAATGTCATGGCATCATAAGAATAGAAGAAATGATAGAGTTTTATGTGTTTATACTAATTTAAATGTAATGATGCACATTGTGAAATTGTGGCATGAAAAATTCATAGAGATCTCACATAGTGTATAGTTTTGTTTGGAAATGGATGGTATTAAACCCTTTTCCAATATGTCAAATAGCTACTATGTTTGGCTAGTGTTGTTGATAAACTATAATATTCCTCCATGGTTGATTATTCATAAGGAGAATTTAATGTTGTCATTATTGGTGCATAGTAAACACCAAGTAAAAAATATGAATGTATAACTTTAACCCATAATTGATGAGTTGCAAGAATTACGGTATTGTATTCTAATGTACGACCTTTCAAAACCCATTGGCCAGAGGTAGTTCACATGTTACCATATTTTATGTTGGACTATTCATGATTTTATTGTGATGGATTTGTTTAGGTATTACTCATATGTTGAAATTTGGAAATAAATGATCATATTTATGTGTGTGCTTGTGTGTTTTGCATTATACATTGAGTTTTTAATCACTTCTATATGTCAGTCTCTCAACAAAAAGAAAGTATGTTTTTTCAATGTGCAGTGATCAACTATGTGGAAGGTTATCCAAAGATCTCAAAATGATCATATGCAAAGGCCATCGAAATTTCTTGCCCATGGACAAAAGTATCGTGTTAAAAAGAAAAATATAATTTATTAAAAACCTCATATTATAGAGCCTCCTAAACTTATGTCACCTAGGGATTCATATAAAGCTTCACATATGCATGCATAATATCAAATGTGGATACTCCTCCATATTAGTGGAGAGATCGAGTATGGCTGTCTAAAATTAGCCACAAAGATAAAATGCCTACAAGAATGAAGAAACTATATGTATTCTACAGTCCCACGTATTAAGAAAATTTATTAGTTGGGAATCTTTTGGATCCAATGCATATAGTTAAAAATGTAGTGATTTCTATATGGAATCATATCTCTAGCAAGGAGAAAGGCACTCCAAGTTCTAGAGACAATATGAAGGTAAGTGGGACAAAGAAGTGTCTTAAAAGGGAAGAAGGCGCTCCATGGATATTATGTAAAGAGAAATAAATTTGGTGGATAAAAAAATGTGAGATATTCACACACCAAATGCTTAGGGTCCTCCATGAAACATGCTTAGGGTCCTCCTCAAAAAACATGGTTGAAATAAAACTTTGAAGTTAATTCATGGGTTTGTATTAAATTATGATACATATTGTTCTCTTCATATTTAATCTTTTTAATTTATTTCTGCAACATATATTTCCCTTGACTTTAAGGGGTTCATTATGTAATCCTTTTTATGACCTACTAGATAATATATATCAAATTTCAATTTTTTTGAGGCAATATGATTTTTTTCAACTACAACTCATCCATTTGTATGAAAAACATTATTATATTGACTTACATGACTACTATTATTTGTAAAATAGGTGGTTGTCTTCAAAAGAGATATCAAAAGCAAGGATTGAGCAGGAGAAAGAAAATATTATAGATATTATTTACAAATTAGAAAAGGAATTTACTACCTCTTTCATCGATTCACAATCTCACCCTTTAGTGAATTTGGTCAATGATCTTCAAATGCCATGTGTAGTTAACACGTAATGGATGTTTTGGCTAGAGATGTACATGAAGATCCTAAAGGTTTTAGTAAAATTGTTAGCACATATAAAGGGATATATGGAAGAAGGATACATTATTTAGGAAACATTTCTCTACATGTCAAAATATCTTGGGGAGGAATTTCCACAAATACCAACCATTTTGGATGCTAAATGTGGAAATGAAAAACTGGAGGAGAATCTTCTTAGAGGAAGAAAATTTGGGAAACTTAGTATGTATTGAAATTCATATCAAACATATAAGATGTATTTTTAGTGTATGTGTGTAGCCACTAGTTATTTATTTACATTTTTTTTTGATGAAATAGAATACATTACTTAATAAACATATTATAGGGATCCACAAAAAATATGGGTGGTACAGGGCACACCCCACGTTCAAACTAGCCAAAGGCTAGGAGACAAAAGTATCAAAAGGAAACAATGCCACAAAACATAAGGAAAACAAACTAAGCTGCCGTAGCAAACATAGTAGAAGGGGGTGGTGGTGGAGGCCCTTTATCTTCTAGGTTACCACCAGGAAGATCATTTCCATCTAGAAGGGGAGGTCAGCCAGTGCCAACTTCTTCTTCTTCTTCTTTTTCATCTTGTAGATTAGGAGATATGGTAAGAGCCAACAGGTTACTTTTCCATAATCCCATTCATCCCATTGCGTAGGAGGTGGGGAATGGTGGTGGGAGCCCCAACCACTGTGATACGTGAACCGCTGTGGGAACCGCCAACCACCTCGATTGATAGGGATCCACCGATGCTTGGGTTTCCACCTAGGAGATCGATGACGGTGAGTACATTCATTTAACCGGCCTCAACCACGGTGACCTCCAAAACAAACACTCCTAGAAGGGGAGGTGGGGGGTTCCCTGGCCACAGTACGTGGAGTGTTTTCCCAATGATCCAGAAGGGTCTGGAGGTTCTGCACTTCTGGCTCAACCTTGCGGGCCTGATCCTAGATTTGTAAGAACACATTTGAGATAAAAATGGCCTTATCATAATGCGAAAGAAAGCAAGAAACTATGAAATTAGCAAAAACAAAAAATGCGTTCTTTCCATATATAAAAAGGATCTCCACTCTGAAAGTATGCCACACTTGCGTAAAAGCATGGGGAATGGAAATAGAATCCCCAAGCAAAATATGTTTCCAAAGAAACAAAGCTGGGTGAAATGACCAAAAGAAATCATGGATCAAGACCCAAATAGCCTGAGCTTTTGGGTAATACCAGAATAGATGTGTAAGCGTCTCAATCTACCCATAAAAAGGGAAAATTTGAGGAGTAATTCCATAATGAGCTAATCTGTGCCCAATAGCGAGGCCTTGAAAGAGCAGGCACCAAGAAAAATAGGCTAGCTTGGGATGAAGGATGGCTTTCCAAAATGTGTGAAATATAGCTTCTCAGGAGGACCATCCAGAGTTGATGGACCACCTGGAGTTTAGCAAAGCCACCATTGGCAGCCTAGGGGTGAGAAGAGCATACCCTTTGCTTGGGGATTAATTTAAGAACGCGGTATCGGGAAACCGTTTCCAATCCTTCCACCAAGGCCTGAGAGAGACAATACCCACTTTGTGAAGCATCTCAGTAGGAATGGAATTAAGTATTTCCTGATAAGACTGTCTGTCGGCTGAAACCAACTATAATTTGGCTTTAGCTTCAGGCCAAGTGAGAAGCATTCTGGACTGTCTGCAAAATATGTCACTAAGAGTGTGAAAACCTTGATGATATAACTTAAGGGCATGAACCCAGGGAACTTGGGAAAGTGGCACATCATGAAAATTGATGAGAGGAGACCACCAGATGTTGTGGTCATTAATGGAGAGACCATTATAGAAGCTATCACCTTCCCAGATTAAAAATGGTTTGAGAAAATCCCATGCTTTCCATATGATTTTGACAACAAAGGTGCTAACAATCTTGACTGGGACTTTGAGAATGAGCAGAATGTGAAAATCCAACCCTTGCCAAGTTTTACACCCTTGAGGGGAACCTTGGCAAATACAGTTACGGATTAGGACTTTCCAAGCTTCATTGCCAGTGTAGGCTCGAATGATCCATTTGGCAGCCAAAGCAAACCCCTGGCAGCCAATGTTGGTTAGCCCAAGCCCTCCAGAATCCCTAGGGAGGAAATAATACTCCCAGGAAACTCTGTGGAAGCCTTTTCCAAGCTTCAAGTTAGCCCAAAGGAAATCTTTGAGAAGTTTTTCCAGCTTCTTGTAGGAGGCTTTGGCTGGCACCCAACATGAAGAATAGTAAACATGCGTGGTAGCCAAAATCTTGGAGTAGATCTGGAATTTTCTTGCCAGCAAAATTGGTTTAGTAATCTAGTACTCCAGCTTGTGGGAAAACCGGTCAATAACATACTGCCAAAGCTGACTGGGGGCAACATCAAAAGCAAAGGGGATACCCAAGAATTTAAAAATTTCTCCATGCTGGATGTACTTCCAGTCAAAACAATTAAGCCAACCAGGCTTGGGGAGAAATGATTGCCTGAAGCACTGGGTCTTACGCCATTAGATACTGGAACCTGAAGCTAAACAATATGTGTCCAAACATTGCATGACATTGTTGATATTAGATTCTTCCTCTAGAAGCGTGAGGAAGGAGTCATCCGCAAAATTCCCATTGATAAGTTGAAGGGGAGTCAGAGAAGGAAGCTAAATTCCATGCACAAGCCCTTGGTCACAAGCATGGGCAAGGAGAAACCTGAAACCTTCAGCAGCTGGCACATAGAGTGCAGGTGCTAAAGGAAAACCTTGCCTAATAGAGCAAAAAATCCCAAACTGCTCAGAAGTATGACCATTTATAGATAGAGAGGCCAAGGCATTAGCAAAAATCATTTTGACAGAGGCGATGAAGACCAAACCGAAGCCCAACGCTTCAAGCATCACCAAAATGAAATGCCATTCAATCCTATTGTAAGCTTTTTCAAAGTCAATATTGACAAACATGACAGATTGCTTAGAGATTCTAGCACAGTCCACGCCTTCCTAAATAGCCAAGATATTATCCAAAATGTAGCTACTCTGTATAAAACTAGTCTACTCACGACTGACGATAACTGGCAAGATGAGCCTAAGCCAAAGAGCTAAAGCCTTAGCTATGATCTTATACGAGACATTGAGAAAGGTAATTGGGCTCCAATTACATATGAGCTCAGGGTCTCTCGCTTTAGGGATGAAATTTATATGACCCCGATTAATAAGGGCACTAAGGGACTCTGAGTGGAGAGCTTCGAGATATACTTGAAGCAGATCCCAACCTACCATGTCCCAAAGGGCTTTCTAGAAATCGTAAGGAAAGCCATCCATGCCAGGGGCTTTATCATTGGCCATGAGGGAGAAAACTTCATATAAATCCTCTAAGGTAAGCAGTCTGTCACAAACAACCTGGTGTGCATGTGAGAGTTTGCATGGAACAACCAAGAGGCATTTGGAAAGTGTGAATTATCACTCAGGAGACTCCTCTTGAGCTTTGAAAACCTAAACATAGTGCCTAACAAAGGCTTATACCATCTAAGGAGTGTCTATAATCTGAACAACATAAAAAATAGTGGAAATTTGCTAGTTTATGTGCTTGGCTTTGAGCTGCTGGTAAAACTCTTTGGTGTTACGGTCTCCAATTTTAAGCCAGTGCAACCGAGCTTTGATCTAGGCACCCTGCGTTGTGTAATCATCAGCAATGCGGATTTGCTGCTGCAATTTAGCAACTTGGAGTTACAAAGCCACATTAAAAGGAGCTTGGGCAAGTGCCACCGTGGAGCAGCTTAGCTTGGCAGAGGTGGTGGAGTAAGCTCACCTCCAAACTTTAGTGAGCTAGACACCGTACATCCAGAGGAATTTATTAAGCCGAATTATAGAATCCTTCCACCAGCTTATCCATCCAACCTTGCTAAAAGGGCGAGGTGCTAGGTTTCAAATTTGGTGAATGTGTGCCAATGTGGGGTCATGTAATAAAGCAGTATTTAAATAAAACTATGTTTTTTTAATATGTGGCAGTTGAAAATTCCATTCATTATGGAACCATATAAGAGAGTGGTTGGAAAGGACAATGGCTGACAAAGCTTCCACCGAAAGAGAATAACAGTTGGCAAATTTAAAGAAAGGCTGTAAAGAGATCATTGCATGATCTAGCCTTTTAAAAACCTGATCTTGGCTAGTTATGAGATTAGACCAAGTGTACCATGGTAGCGTGTTGGTGTGACATGAAAAAGGGGTCATAAAACCCAAATTTATTACGCATGTAAAACCAAGCCTCCCGTTCACTAGCTGGCCACCTCATGGGTAAAAGGTCCAGTTTATCATTGGGCTGCTCCACCATATTAAAATCCCCATTAATCAGCCAATGCACATTTGGAAGGTTGTCAGCCAACCACCTCCATAGCGCCGACCTTTCTAATGCATCATTAGGTGCATAAGCATTGATAATCCCAAAGGAGAGATTTTCAATATTGAATAGCACCCAGGGAATACGGTTGTCAGGGTCACATCTATGATTGACGTAATGTGGCCACCATCTCAGAGAAATAAATGTGATCATTCCACCTCTGCTAGCAACATGGTTGCTAGAGATAACTAACCTGTCAGGCCAAATAGTCCTGCGACAGAATCAAGTAAAAAACCTGAAAATTTGATTTCCTGTAGACATGGAATATCCATATCCGAGAAGATTTTCCTAAAATCTCACACAATGTATTTGTGAGTGGATTTTGTGAGACCCTACACATTCCATGAGTAGCAATTCATGAGGAAACATTATCAAGATACATCTCTGAGTCGAGCTCACTCAAACCATCAAGGGCTCCAAAACTGTTTTGTGAAAACCGTTGCTGGTTAACTGAAAAAAAATCAGACAGTTGAGCAGCCCGTCGGCTGGTGGGGCTATACTCCCCTTCCTTGCATTCACGAGGAGGGCTGCGAGAATGCCGAATTACCTACTTTCATGGAGAAACCACTTTGTTAGGTATGAGTAACGGTTGAAGTCGACCCTCATGTTGCACAAAAATAGGCTGAGAGATTGAGGCCAAAGGTGACAATTTACCTGAAGAACCAACCATACTATTAGCCATAACCTTCGTGTGAGCTAGAGGAAACTTGGTATCTGAAGGTTTCTTAGCATCTGAGTTGGAAACATTTGGATTCACCTTTCCGGCTTGAGCAGCTAAACCATGATGCGAAGGCCCAATATAAATGGCCTTTCTCTTGTTGGTTTTACGGCCACCCATAGTGTGCCATCCCTCCTCCTCAGGTTGAGGGTGGGGATCACCCATGGGCTATAAAATGATGCGGCGTGTAGCCAACAAGGGATAGGCCCTAATTTTATTCTCAGAAGATTGACAATGAAAAACAAGTATTCAGAAGGTTGATGTATACCACCTTCTGAGCAAAAGATACATCACCAACCTGAATGGCAATCGATTATTTCAGGTCCTTCAAAAGATCCAGTTCAATGCAAACCCTCTTTTGCAGATGATCTATAAAGAACCTAGAAGGCTTTGTGTAAATAACACGACCCAGATTTACATTAATACGTTCTAAGAAATGCCAGCAAGGCATAAGGAGCCCTGGGAATTCAATCCAAACGGGGACTTTAAGGGCTGTCTAGTCAGAGACAACAAAGTCTCTGGTCCAGGTGACAAAACCAACATGGAACTTCTCACATACTAGGTTTTTTGCTTATTCAAAATAAGGGAATCATGGCTAGGGTCAGCAAATCGAAGGCAAAAAAAACCATAGGTAAGGTTCTGGATGGAATCCAGCTTAATACCATGAGCCGTCCAAGCAGATTAGACCCAAGATTTAACATATTTTCAGAGGGAGTCCTTCCCACAAAATAACCTATTAAATAGAATTGTTCTAGCCATTTATAGGTGGAATCAAATTCTGAAAGTGGTAAAACAATATCAGGGGGAGAATCATTACCTCGTGGAATAATTTTGGCACAAACTTGCGAGGGTGCTTCCCCAGAGCCATTTTTCACAATTTCGCTGCTCTTTGTCGTAGTTGAAACAACTGGACAAGAGTTGTGCGAAGTCATATTTAAAATTTGCCAAGTGGCAAGGCTCTAGAAAAGAGGTTGAATAAATGCATTAATGGAAATATATCTCTCACTGTAGACAAACTCACTGTTCTTAGCATGCCAAACCCTAGTTTCACATCCAGAACCCTAAAAGATTTGAAAAGGAGATCTCTTCGTCTTTCATTTATTTACATCTTTGATTTTTAAGTCATGTTGAAAAGGATGCCATTGATATTTCAATACTTTAGATATGGTTGTGTGGCTTCAAAAATACGATGAAGAAAATTTGATCCATAAGAGTGGAAGGATTAAATGGAGACGCAAATATCAACACAAACCACTTCTACCTGATTTACAAATATCATTACCAGAACAACCTGCTCTTGAATGTATGAGTTCATATATGGAGAATCTTCATTCCATCAATTGAAGGGAAGTGGCAAAAGAATCTTTGGACATAGAGAGAGGATGAGAAGAATTGGTTATTTTTTGCAACATATTTTTCAAACATACATGTTTTATATTTTTTTTAAAATTTATCAATACTATCTTAAACGATTTGATATAATGAAGGTGAGTAAACATTCGACAATACGGTTCAAAAAACAAATATGTGTGGAAAATATTGAGAAGAGAAGGGTCACTAGTTGATGCACAATTGTTATTTTTGAGCATGCCAACTAAGCTAGTGTCAATGACATGAATTTGGTCCAAGGGAAAGTAGATTATGTTGGAAAGATATAATAAATAATAAAACTTGATTATAGAAGTTTTTAAGTTGTCATATTTAGGTGTACTTCGTACCCTTCTATTGATAACCTTATTTTTAGAGTGGAAAATGAAAGTGGTTTCTACTCAGCTGACATTTCTAAAACATACCCGAGGTAAAAGAGCCATATGTGTTACCTAGAAACATTGTGATTAGGTATTAATTTGTGTATTTTTTCTTATGTATGAATTTTACTTTTTCATGTGCATAATTTCTATATGTAGGTCTCATTTTTTGATGAATTAATTTTTAAACTATGTTTGACTAGGCCTTCTTCTATCCTAATAAACAAATATAAGGTAATTGGTATTTTGTATTGCATTGTGAGCCAAGGATGAGACACGTTGTTGATAATAATAGTGTTGTAACATGAACATCATGGGGAATAATTTATGTTGTTAATAGAGATGATAAACATGACTCTATTGATGAAGATGACCCTACCAATAATGAGGAAGGTCATCATATAGATCAATTTGATTGTAGCCATTTTTACACCCACCCAAGAACTATGGAATCCCATGCGTGTTGGCCTATCACCCAACGGGCGCTAGGTGCTCACCCGAGGCATGTATGGGCGTCGAGTCTCTCTTTTATGTGAGTTGAGTGGGAAAACATCATCTATGATCCGAACTTTAAAGAAAGTGAGTGGGAATGAGACATGTAAACATCATAGAGATCAAAATGGCTCTAGATTATTGTAGTCATTACAGACAGAGATACTTTAATAGACTTAAAGAACTGAATCAAAACAGAAAGGAAAATGCATAGGGATTCATATTCATCTATTAAACATACATGAAAAATAACTATGAAGAATCATGTATGAATCCAAACCAAGAAAGATCATATTCAGATAACTTGGTAACCTCATTACATTCATTAGACTCACTACAAAATACCACATTATGGAAAACCAAAGTCATGCATCATAACTGGATCCATATCCTTTAGCTCTCAAAAATAAATTTTATAACCCCAAGCCCTTGATACATCCTTCTCCTATATTTCATCTACCCAACCCAATATGACTCCTTGCGGAATTTCTACAAAGATCCGCTCTCTACTAATCTCTCTTATTTCTTCTGCGGGCACTTGTATTTATAGGCCCCTTGAACTGCCAACTCACCTTATGAGGCCTCAGATCCATCACCAACTGTATGAATGTGGTCCTCCATGGGACGCATGCTCCTCCAGCCTGAGCTCTCCACTCTTTGCCATGATGGCCTTCTAGAAGCCTCCATCGCAGGGCATATTCCTTCCTAGGCCAGCCTGTCGCCAGGTTGGCACCTTATCCACTCCACATGCGCAGTCGGGTCATGCTTTTCTCGTGTCCTTCTTGATACGCTAAATATGGCTAAGTACAGAGACCCTATTTTATTGGCACGTAACACAGTCCTTCTAAAACCCTCCTAGAACCCTTCCTTGTGCACCTTCTTCTTGCTTGCCCATCCTTCAACCTAGGCCTTGCGCACCCATGTGCATTTTTATACTTAGCCAATATTTCAGGGGCCCAACATCACCCCACACTTTACCTGTTCTTCACCCACAGAAACACTTCTTTAAAGAAAAAATTTCAATAGGCTTAACGCCTTGGAAAAAGAATAAGGGAATGAAGAATTGGAAAAAAAAATGAAAGAATGGGGAAGTGTTGTCATTATTGCAACAAGATAGGAAAATCTCTTTGTAAGTTGGCCTCCAACTTGTTTCAGGCATCGAATTCATTTTGTGCTCTCTGGCAGAGGTCATTGACTAGGGTGCTTACCTCCTCAAAACCCAGTCCATTTCCTCGAGTGTTCAATGTTTCAACCATTCCTTCCAATTCCTTGCCCACGTCCTCAAGTGCATCCATCCTTCTTGTAATCTGTGGGTACAACTCCTTCAGCTGGTTTTTAATTGAACCTCGTAAGGTTTTAATAGCTTCTGACTTTTTCTTGACCTCAGCTAGGATCCTTTCCCACTCTACTCTGTTCCCTTTGTTCTTCTCTTGGAATTCCTTGAGCTCTACCTTATGAGTGGTGACCAGAATACTCACCAATTTATCTCTATCTACGCACATGTCATATGCGACCTCAATAGTATGGGTAGTAATTTTCACATTAGCAAGTACCTTGTTATACTAAAAAATGATTACTACAACCTTTAATTTTTCCTCCTTCTCCAAGCGCGCTGCTACTTCTTTCACATATTCTAAGGCCAAAGGTTTCCTTTCCATGGTGAGGATGCATGTTAAGTCTTCAAGGCACTCAAGGGAAGATCCATACTTTTGCACGGGCGGTGCTAGGTCTGGATGCTTCAAAACAATGACATCTGTGATGGATTCTACCTTCTTATATACCTCGCGCACCCTTGTCTTTTCTTCCCTAAGTTCACGCTTTAGCTGCGTGCTAATTAGTTCCTCCTACTTCAAGTTCTTGGTTCTCTCTTCTAGCTCTTCTTCCCTCTTTTCTAGCTCTGCCTCTAGAAATTTTACCCTATCATTCCTTCCAAATAACCTAGCTTCTAGCTCAACCGAGACCTTATTTAAAGCATTGCAGACTTGTTCATCCGAAAGCTGTTGAGTGCTCACCAAGGGGTTGTCTCCTTTTGACTCAGGCATCTTCATTAGTGCTCCTTGGCTTACCTCAAACTCTGGCTCGTCGATGTGGGACTCAATTTCCCACAAAATCATTTTCCTCATCTGAGGGTATGCACCTTCTTCATCAAACAACTTCATTGCCAAGAGTTGATCTATTGGGACTGTGCTTTGGAAGCACACGCGTGCAACACCTTGTTGTGATCATCAATGTAGTCCATTCTTGTTATTTTCATCTCCATGCACTTTCTGCCTATGCACGTGCCTTTAGGAATAGTTACTGTTAGGCTGGGGCCTCCCGCACTGCCTTGATCTTTCCCTACGCTTTCTTCCTTATCTTCCTTCATCACTATATCAACGTTGCACTCCAATTCTTGTTCTACCAAGGATTCAATGATTTTCATTGCTTCTCTTTCTGCCACATTGTTTACTTCATCCTGTGTGAGGTTTGGAGTCCTCTAACTCTTTGTGCTAACCTCTTCACCTCCTTCCATGTCCTGGGTGCCCTCCTCCTCCTGGCTTCCCTTCCTTCACACAAAGTTATAGTCGCTCTTCTCCTCTTTGCACACTGAAAACAAGTGGTTCTTGGTCCCCTTCAGGATCATCTTCTTCATCATCATCCCTCTCACCTATGTATTTCTCCAAGCTCTTTGTTTCCTCTGAGTCAGCTTCCTCCATCACCTTCTGTTTCTTCCTAACTGGGGATTCCAGTATAGGAGATTCTTCTTTCTCTTCCTCCTCCTCTGGTGATTTCTCCTCTGTGATAAGCTTTCCTTGCTTTGGTGCCTCCTCTCTGACTGGTGACCTCTTCTTGCATGTGTAAGTACTTGTTCTAGTACTTGTTCCCATGGCGCCCACCACTTGAGTATCTTGGACACTTGGTGCCTTCTTCTTTATTTCTTTTGTCTCCTTTTTCTTGGGCATGGTCTTCTTCCTACCTATTAGGTCCTCATGTATAGCTATCATATTTTCAAGATAAGCACCTTCTAAAACTTGGGCCTTATACAAAGGTATACTTGCACTGTGGACCCCCTGCAATAGGTAGATTCATGGGTTTTATCATCTAAACTTCATGTGATATGTATTTTTCCATGTACGCACACTTGTTGGGGTAGACCAACATCCTATGCATCTCCCTGTGGTCCCGATCCAAACTTCCAAGGTCAAACTTCAGTTTCTTGGATTCCTTGAATCTGTTTACCCCTACCTGAAGTACTGAGTGGTGAAAGAAAATGGAAGTTTACACCAAGGGCTCATGTTTTCATCCACCAACTAAAATCTTCCAATGCAGAAGTGTTGGTATACTATGAATTCAGTTTCTCCTTCTGTGAGCTTTGGTAGTTGTTCTGGGATCCTCCACTCTGCCTTGAACACATTTGTCAAGCACTTATACCATTTCACAAGATTCACCTTATGAACAGCCGTCATGCTATCACAAGTATATTTCTTGAATCTCTTTGCGGGTGAGGGGTCTTCCTCTGTGTACTCCCACATGAACTTATCTGCCGCATCTGGCACTCCGATCTCTAAAAATACAATAGTTAAGAGGACATTGCCGAAAGTAATCTTGTCACCCTCCCACACGCTGCTGATGATCTCATCCGTGATGTACGTGGAAAAGTTGTAGATGACACCCTCTGATATCCTTTTGTAGACATTGAGCCATGACTTGTTCACTTACGTCCACCTCTCTTGGTCATTAAGTTTTGTTACCAGGCACATGGCCATTCTCATCACTGGGTCTTGGATATCTGCAATATCAAAGTACCTTGACCCTTTCTTGTATGCATATGTGGCGACATATTCTTTAATGGCTTCTTTGTCACATAGGTCGTCCTTTGTACTTTCTCCTTCATAGATGAGACCTGTGAATTTTGAAATCAGCTGAGGGGTTATGCACATTTTGTGCCCCATGAAGTGAAAGTGATCTTCATGTACACATGACATCAGCCACTGATAGAGGCACTCAGGCTTCCCAAAGTAGGGAAACTCATAGAGTTGTAACAATCCCACCTTTTCCAACTTCACTTTTACTTCGTCGCTATAAATGGGTAACCCTTCTGGTGTCCTCTTATTTTCCAAGCGCACTAACTCAAGTGCCATTTCCTTTTCAGTCATGTTTGTGTAATGGTTATAATCACTTACTGTCATGTTTCTTAAATGGGACTCCCACTCCTTTCCTAGTAAAACCCCATCTGGGTACTACATTTCTGCATACCATTCTTCATTGGTACTTGCGGTAGTTTCTTGTTGTTTTCCCTTTCCCTTTCCTTTCTTAGGTGTTACAGCTAGTTTCTTGGGTGCCATTGTGTAGGTTATCTTTGCACTTCAACTTCTCTTGCTCTGCTTCTCTACCCTTTCCAAGTTTAGATCTCAAACTTGTGAAGAAACTCCTTTCCAACCCATGCCCTAGCTGTCAAACCCTCACTGGAATATCCCCTTCACAAGACGACACTTCTCCACAACTCTCTCCATGCCCGTGAACTACTTCCCTCCTGGTTTGTAGATCCAAACTAGTCACTCACGGTTAAATTTCTCCAATTTTTCTTCACACGATCAACTCTGGAAACCCTAGTTCATAAAATCTCTTCCTTCTTCATATTCACAATGTAAATAATGAAGTGTCCAACCTTCTATTTATAGTTTTTCCCACTTTTTTAACATTAAATGCTACCTTACCTACCACCGTACTTCAACACTTAATGTGGATTTTTTCAACCAAGTCCAACTTCAGCACTTTAACTCACGTGTTTGATCCTGCGTGGACAATTCCCCAACCTTCTGGCGCACAACCAATCCATCTTGATAGGAGACTCTTGTGCAAGTGTCACCAGCACCGAAGGTACTTCCGTCATGATTTTTTCTCTCACCTACCTCGTGTTGCTTTTGTGCTTCTTCCAATCTTGTACGTGGATCCACAATGTAGCCTTACCCTGACACCAACCATCCTTTTTCACCTTTCCTTCCATGCACTTCCTTTCCCATGGCCATCCAACCAGGCTTTCCAATAAATCCTTCATGGCACTTCATACTTTAATTTCTTCCACCTTACTCCACCCCACACTAAAATGATGTGCGGTCCTCTGTGCAGTTACAACCTTCAAAAAGTAATGAGATTACCAGCACCCAAGGTGCAACACAAAACAACAATGAGAAAGGGAAACACAAGAAAAGAAAATGTATTAAAGGAAATCCTAAACTAACTGGCAATACTACCTTATTACAAACACCAAGAAGACTTATTTATAGTAGGGCTTCAACCTACTCCCATTGAAGTGTCCTAGAAATCTCGTCCCATCCAGCGCTTGCAACTGGCACATGCCTAAATCAAGGATGTACGAGATGATGTAGGGGCCCAACCAATGGACTTTCAACTTCCTAGGATGGCACAAAAAATTTGAATCATATAGTAAGACCATCTTCCCAACCTCAAACTTCTTGTTCTTAATGTGACGATCATGTCCATGCCTTTTGTTTTGCTTTTTCCATCTTCTAGATCCACTTGATGAGTGATCATCTTTCATCTAATTGCATTAACTTGTCAATTATTTCTTCTGGCATGCTTGTTCATCAGCCAACCCTCCTATGCGTGCTATACGCAGAGAAGGTAACATGAATTCAACTGGTAGGATAGCCTCCATGCCCAAACACCAATTGAAATGGTGTGGCCTTATTCAACCTCTTGTAGGTTGTCCTATATGCCCAAAGAATGGATGATACTTTGTCATCCCAATCCTGTCTACCAACATCACAGATCTTAGTCAATGTGTGACTAAGTATTTTGTTAAATGCCTCACTAGTTCCATTTTCTTGAGGGTGATAGGGGTAGTTTTTTGATGGGCCACCATGAATTCTGATAACAGAATCCTGACCATTTCATTGAGGAAGTGCGTACCTCTATCACTTGTTAAACTCAATGGGCATCCATACCTGTTGATTATGTTTTCCCATAAAAATCTAGCAGTGGTAGCCACTATACAATCCTTTGTAGGCACTGCCTCTGCCCACCTTGTCAAATAATCAGTGCAAGTGAGGATATACCATGAACCAGTCCTTCGCGCCACTGTGAGATTGGTCTAAAAAATTTGATAGCCCACTTCTCAAATGGTTCTATGCTGGCTATTGGTCATAAGGGAATTTCATCCCTTTTTCCAGGTTTTCCAAGGCACTGGCAATGGTCACAGGCCTTGCAAAACTCAATGCAATCTTGATAAATGGTCTCCCACCAGAGCCTTGTGAGTAGAATCTTCCATGCGGTTGCATTTCCTGCATAGTGTCCTCCTGCAATCCCACCATGCGCCTCTTCCATAATTGTAATGCACTCATGTTCTAGCATGCAATGGTGTAGAACCTCATCATGACCCATTTTGTATAGATCTCCACTAATTAGCATGTAGGGTGCGACATGTATGGCCAACTTCTTCTTCTCTAAGGCCTTCATTCCAACTGGTGCCACACCTATTTTAAGGAATACCACAATATCCTCTAAGTCTGAGGGCACATGCCACAACCTAAATAGTTGTGCATCTAGCATGGTATCTTCAATGCTTTGCGCATCCTCCCTTAAATCGATTCTAGACAAATGATTAGGTCCAAAATTACTTTTTCCTTGGTTTGACAACCACCATGAACTCAAATTCTTGGAACAATAGTACCCACTGACATATGCGCCCTTGTAGAACGGGCTTGTTCACCAAGTATTTCAATGCCATATGGTCAGTGTAAAATATAAATGGAGTTGCCAGTAGATATTGTCTGAACTTGTGAAGTGCGTAGATCATTGACAATGCCTCGCACTCAGTTGTAGTGTAATTCTACTCTAATGGTGTCAATTTCCTTGCTTGCAAAGCACAAAGGATGATCAACAATCCCTTCACTAGGCTGTGCAAGTACTACTCCAATGGTGGTTCCTGAGGCATCCACATGAACATGGAAAGGCTTATCCCAAGAAGGGAAATGTAGGATGGGCATGGTGACAAGCCTATCCTTCAAAGTGTCAAATGCCTTCTGTTGCGCCTCTCCCCAATGAAAGGCACTTTTATGTCTAAGAAACTCTTCTAAAGGCATGAAAATCTTGGCATATCCCTTGATGAAATTTTTTTAGTACCCTGTATGCCCGAGAAATCTGCACACTGCACTTTGACTAGTAGGCTCCCTCAATCCCACAATTACTGCAACTTTTTTCGGATCTACAAGTAGGCCTTCCTTACATATGATGTGCCCCAATAATGTTCCAAATGGGGTAGCAAAGACACATTTCTTAATGTTGAGGGATATCCTCAACTGTCAACACCTTTCAAACATCAGCCTTAAGTTGTCACAATGGTCCTTCACTAACCCATATACTGTCCAATCATCTAGGTAGACTTGAAGAAATTTATGGATGAAGTCCTGGAAAGCTTGTACCACAATGCATGAGAACACAATAGGTGCATTCTTCAACCCAAATGGCATGCTTATACAGGAAAAACTTCCCCACTCAGTGGTGAAATTCATCTTCCTTTGGTCCTCCTTTGCGATCCTTACCTGGTGATAGCCCGAGAATCCATCTGTGAAAGAATAGACCTCGCGCCCTGCCACTCCCTCTAAGATTTCTTTAGTGAATGGGGTTGGGAAAGGATCAATGATACACACTACATTCAGGTCCCTATAATCAACATATATCCTTATCCTTCCATCCTTCTTGATGCTAATTACCATTGGACTTATCCACTCTGACTCTTCAACAACTTCAATAATGTTTGATGCTATCATTTTATCTATTTCTTCCTTAACCTTCACGTGCAGGTTAGGATTCATTCGGTATGGTCTCTTTCAGACTGGGTGCACACCCTCCTTCAACTTAATTCTCATTTCCCCCAAGGAATGGTGAACACCTTTGAGTTCATGATACCCGCATGGGAATAAATCCTCAAACTCACATAAAAGATCAATGATCTTGGAGACTTCCTTCTCCGACCAATAGTCTCCGATGATAGCCTCTTTAGGCTCTTCTTCTGAGCCAATGTTAACCTTCTTTGTCTTTAAAGGTTCATGATAATCAACACTATCTAACACCTCGCGCATCCCTACAGAATGGTCAACATCTAAGTTTTCCACTTCTTCCCCATCAATAACATACACCATCTTTCCTTTTTATTTTTCCAAACATGCACGCTCAAGCTGTATCTCTTCTGTTTCTTCTTCCTCAAAGTGTGCCTCTAGGCTAGGTTCACCTAGTAACTCTAGTAGCCTATCTTCTACCATGGCACTATCCCCAATGGTAAGGCACTTGACAACCTACAATGCCTTATCCACCAAGGGTTTTGTACTCCAATACTTGAATGTTTGAATGAGATCAGCTGCTAACTCTTGCCAATTCCCTGTCTGGTGGCATGTCTCAGAATGAATGTACCATGCACGTGCACAACCTTGTAGGGTGGAATACAACTTGTGAACCCATAATGAAGGTGGTAATGCTTCTGCACTTCCCATCCAGGACCTGTCTCACATGCTTGGATATGGAAGGAAGTGGTCTCTTTACCATGGTAGTCTTTTTATAGCCGTGGGCACATTGCTCCTATAAAACCTTACAGAGAAGGAAATTCTCACCTCACACCATTCCAAGAGGTTATCCCAATGTGTCACCCACTAGTGCACAACAGTTCCAAGTAGGACATAACTTAACATCCCTCTTCATTCATTCTCCTTCTTCCACTGAGCTTCCATCTCCTGTAAAAAGACCTCAGGGAAGGCTCCTCCTGAGTACTTAGGTAGCTCCTTTCCTCCTAGGTGTCCAGACTGTACATGCCTTTGTCACCTTTGTCACTGATCCTCTCAAATGTCGTTTGATTAACTCATAGGTCCCATGCACCCAATTATCACATGCTATACTGGTGGTGTCACTTAAGGACTGAGCATCCTCAAACTAGATAACTCCTTCTGTGGGATGGATTATCTCTGGATCCCTGATTGAGTGCACATATATTCTATCCAGGACCTCTTCTCCCAAAGGTTCAGTATAGGGTGTTGATTTTCCATCAGCCAGGGGTATGATGACCCATTCCTCCTCATTTTCAAAGCTTATGTATCCCTTGTTGAACCAAAGATCCACATTGTTCTTATAGCACCATGGGCACCCAAGTAATGCTAGGAAATTGTCTGCCTTGGTGAGCACCAAGACTTTGAAGTCCCCAGTAAACTTAGCCCCTTGAATGGTGATAGCTGCATCCTTTAAGACACCAATGGGCATTACCTTTATTTTGTTCGCCATATACAACACATTCAAAGATGGTTGTAATGTAGGTCTTCCCATCTGATGCCATGCATCCAAGGTGAGAACATTGACCTCCGCGCCTGTGTCAATGAGGATATTACTAAGGAGCCATCCATCCACGACCGCATTTAACGTGATCTCCCTATCATAGTCAAGGCTGTGAGGGGGAAGGTTTTCATGGAATACCTACCTCTCACGCTCTTCTCTAACATGGTACCTTCTCTCTCAACCATGCTCCTAGCAAGGGAATAATATTCTCTTGCCTTAGCATTTTACATACTTCCTTGACCTCATCTAGGTCATCTTTTGGCACCTCAACCTTCCTTCTTTGCTCCTCCCTCCTGGACTACTCCTTTAGACACTGGATTTCTCCTTGTAAACTCTGAATGATATCCATGGTTTCTTGATATACCTCCTTTTGATGCATAGGGTCTGGGTACTTCCCATGTACCACTTCTTCCCTTGAAACTAGGTTCTTCTGCCTTGGCATTTCCTTTGCACACAACCTCTTCTCTTGTTGTTACCATAACAGGTTCCAAGCCTGCATCACGGGTCACCTGTGGTGTCCATTGTGTGTCATCCTTCTTAATGCTTACCATTGCAGTGTCCTTGTCTTTCCAGTGCTATTGATTCATCTGCTCAAACAACTCAGGGCACTCCTCATACTTGTGCTTCTTCCCGCACCATGAGCACTACAAAAAATCTGGGCACTCACACTTGTAGTGGTCTGTAGACCCACAATTAAAATAGGTTCCATGTGGGAACTCACTTCTTCCTCCTCCATAGTTACCATGACCATAGAATCATCCATGAAATCCCCTTCCGCATGTGCCTCCATCTGTGCGCTCCTCATAACAGAAATCATCACCCTTAGAACTACTGGCAATGCTGGTCTGGCGCACACCATGATCAATGGCCTCATGGATCTGGTCAATAAGCCTACAATCCTTAGTATCATGGGTTGTAGAGGTGTAGATATTATAGTAGCAAGACACATTCTTCTATATCACGTGTTGTAACAAGGGACATCTACTTGCATCATGGTCCCCATGAAAAATCTCACAATCTACTACTACAGTGCGTACTATCCTATGAGGGAAACTATCCTTGACATGCCCCTCTACTTCACAATCTATACACCATATACCACTGCGAGTCTCATGGGCTGAGTTCACAGATAACGTTTCCAGTTGCTTAGCCATAGCAACAATTTGAGCTTCCAGAAATGGGCTAACACTAGTGTCAATGCTCCTAATAGCTTCAGCGTGCAGAGCAACTTCTAACACCTTGCACGGGTCTGTGAAAGTCTTATGAGATAAATCTCTTCTAAATGGGGTTATCAACCCTCTAAAAAACCATTGAGCATGTTGTGAAGGGTGAATGTCATATGAAAATTTTGACAGGAGAGTCTTAAACCACGCATCATACTCCCACACACTCTCCGCCATTCCCTGTTGAATCTCCTTAAGGGCACTGATGCTCTTCTATTCAAACTTAGGCATGTGGAATTCTACTAAGAAAGTTTTTTAAAGTAGTATAATCTACCACCATTTGATTAGGGTCATATTTCTTATACCAGCTATGCACATGCCCTTGTAACATCATTACAAATTGATTGGCCTTCCACTTTGGGGGTTGTGATCCCCTTTGTGTGCCATAGCAACTCACACTTGTGAACATGCTCCACAGCATCTTCAATACCCCTGTAATCTAGAAAATGTAAAGACATCTCAAAGAAGACTTGAGGAGGTGGTTGGGGCCCTTGTCCTCCTGATCCAGTTCCTTGACTTCCTCTGGTGTTTCCTCCTCCATCCAGATCCACTAGATCCACCAGGTCCTGTGCCTCCAGATCCACCAGTTCCACCTCTAGATCCACCAGTAGCTAGTAATGGGCCTGAAGTAGTCATGCCTAGGGTCCCCAATGTCCCACTAAATTACGTGCCAACCATCTATGAGATTGTGCCACTGCCAGATGTGTGTCCCGCACCACTCCCCGATGCGTTACCCAAGCCTTGTATATTTTCTCCTTGTCCAAAAATTCCTCTGAATACTGGAATAGTATGCGTAGCCATAGAAGTGGGAAATGAAAAATTATATCTCCTAGGGTGCAGATCTATCACTTCCACTGATACCAACTGGGTCAGCGATACTCCTTCCTTGATCTGGAAAACCAAGCACCAGGGTTTGGTCACTAGGTGGGTTCAGATGCATGCCAATGACTCTTCTCTCTCCACATGACAAACTCTCATCAGAAGCCAAAGGGGTCTCTCTTACGTGCTTTCCAAGATGGGGTAGCACAGACTGCTCAGGTTCCATGTCCTCTGCGTGAACCTCAAATCCTTCCTACAACGTCTGCCTCCATATATCCATCACACTTGCAACCTCATGTTGTCTAGCAATCTCCCTTTCACGTGCTTCACTATACTTGAGTCATCTCTCCTCCCTTTCTTTCTCCATCACAATGTCTTCCATCTTCCTCCACCTTAGCTTCCTCACCTAGCGCTCAGAATGGTTTAGCCAGCCATCAGAAATGCCTCTAAACTCAAGGTAACAATCAAGATCTTCATTTCCAAAGGAATAGCATGTAGAAATGATCCTCTGGGATCCCACAAAAACTCAAACTCAACAACTTCCAGACAAGAATATGTAGAAATAGTGTACTCTAGAGTGTAGCTAGCCAGTACTCCTTTCCACCAATGATCCACAACATGAGTCCATGTCAGATCTGCATCTTGCAGCCTCTGGTACTCTTCTTGGGTCCACACACATGATCTATAATACCAGCTTGATCTAGATGCATATGCCGAGAGCCATTCATACAAATCTACTGGGAAGCAACAGAAAAAAGTCTCATATAAATCATGGTAGAGGTTCTCTTCTACCCATCTATGTGTATCAAACTCAGGTCCAGTGTTGAATCTTTGAGAAAATTCATCCTCTGTGCTCTTAAACCATGATTCAACACTTTCCAAGGTTAAACGCTCTATCATCACTCATTGCACAGATCATGATGTATATCATTTCCCACTACAACTTTGAAAAGAGGTCCCGAAAATGGAACCAAGATGTAGTCATTTTTACACCCACCAAAGAACAAGGGAATCCCATGCGCATTACCTATCACCCAGTGGGCACTGGGCGCTCACCTGAGGCATGCGTGGGTGTTGAGTCTCTCTTTTATGTGAGTTGAGTGGGAAAACATCATCTATGATCCAAATTTTAAAGAAAGTGAGTGGGAATGAGACATGTAAACATCATAGAGCTCAGAATGGCTCTAGACCATTGCAGTCATTATAGATAGAGATACTTTAACAAACTTAAAGAATTGAACCAAAACAGAAAGGAAAATGCATAGGGATTCATATTCATCTTATAAACATACATGAAAAAGAACTATGAAGAATCATGTATGAATCCAAACCAAGAAGGATCATATTCAGATAACTTGGTAACCTCATTACATTCATTAGACTCACTACAAAACACCACATTATGGAAGACTGAAGTCATGCATCATAACTGGATCCATATCCTTTAGCTCTCAAAAAGAAATTTTATAACCCCAAGCCCTTGATACATCCTTCTCCTATATTTCATCTACCCAACCCAATATGACTCCTCAGGAATTTTTGTAGAGCTCTGCTCTCTATCGATCTCTCTTATCTTTAACTTCTTTTGTGAGTGCTTATATTTATAGGCCCCTTGAACTGCCAACTCATCCTTCTGTGGCCTCAGATCTGATGCCAAGTGTCTGAATGTGGTCCTCCATGGGCACATGCTCCTCTAGGCCTGAGCTCTCCACTCTTTTCCATGATGGCCTTCTAGAAGCCTCCATCGTAGGGCATATTCCTTCCTAGGCCATCCTGTCGCCAATTTGGCACCTTATCCACTCCGCATGTGTAGTCAGGTCATGCTTTTCTCGTGTCCTACCCAAAACTCTCAATACATCTAAGTCCCAAGACCCTGTTCTGTTAGCGCGTAACACGGTCCTTCTAAAACCCTCCTAGAACCATGCCTTGTGCTCCTTCTTTTTGCATGTCAATCCTTCAACCTAGGCCTTGCGTGCCCATGCGCCTTTTGGTACTCGGCCAATATTTCAGGGGCCCACATTGATGATGAAGGTGACACTAATTTTGAAGAAGATGATGTTGATGAAAGTGAGGATGATGAACTTCATAAAACTGTAGATAATGAAAATGATGATGAAATGAATATCACAAAGGTGGATATTTGGAAAATGAATGGAATATTCCCACGATTACTATAGACACCCTAAAAATACATATATACTTCTATCCATTCCTAATTATCCCTATCCTTTGCATAATGTACCAAATTGGTTCTACAATGCATTCTAAATCATTATCCTTTAATATTCCATTATAATTCACTCACATCCCTTTAGAATTAATTTAATTAATCCTATCATGCCTAAACCATACACTTGTATCCCTTGGATAATTTAATTAGATATTTAAATTAATAAATAGATAATTATGGACTCACCCTCTACTTAGCTCCACTTCACCATCCAACTCACTCAAGTTGAAAAAACTCACTCCACTCAACTTCTAGAACCCTACAAAGGTGGAAGCAACAATATTTAGGTACAACCACCTTCTCGAATAAAATCAAAAGCCAACCAAAAATTCATTTCCCCTAAAATGAATATTCAAACCATCCAAATGCACAGATCAAATAAACTTGCTAATTCAAGAAAATGCTTTCATGATCTTGCAACCCATTCAAACCTTGATCCACAATCCATAGCCTCTCCTTCAGCTATAAGTATGAGGTTCAATCCTTTGCAATTCATCATTTGAAGCTTTAAGAATTTTCAACAAAACTCTACTCATTTGTCATTCGAATTTACATACCGAAAGGTTTTCCTCGGGATCACTCCTTTACTCATATCATTCCTCTTCATTTACAGACAAGATTGGATCATCCCCAATAAAACCATCCCAAGAGATCCAACAAGTGTAGTAACACTTCAACTATCTCATCTTGATGTTGCAAGAAGACTCATAGGAACATTTTCATTTTTTTATTTTCTTACTTTCTTCATTTACTTTCAGTTTTCATTATATAAAACTACATATATAAGAAGGAATAAGAACAAAAAATTAATTTTAACTAGAAATCCAAGTCACGTAACCAACAAGGAGTTGGCAAAAATACAAGAAGACGAAAATGAATAGATAAAATATTCATAAGCCTATTTCTTGTTATGCTAATTCATTAATTCCATTTTTTTGTGTCATCAACACCCCATTACATACTTATAAAATTAGTTTTGATTTTATTTGTAAAATTTCAAATGACAGAATTAAACTACAAATATAATATATTGTATCATCTCTTATGTTTTTTTGAGATATAATATATTTTCCATTTATAGAATTTTAATTCAACTTATTTAACTTGTAAATATAATTAATTTTTTTAAGTCTCCCCCAATTTGACATATCACTAATTTGGTATATATGAAGTGAGATGTGGATGATTTATCATTTTGATGAATGTCAAATAAACAATAATTTGGTGTATGCAACTTACCCTATTATCATATTTAAGGGAAATATTTAAAAAGTACTAAAAAATTAGCACGTTTTTATTGAAGGCATGCAATTATATTCATAAGAATAAAACCTATTTGGAAAACCAATATCTAATAAATAGTGTACCTTATGTCAATCTTCACATGTATAATGATCCCATAATATCCTACTTCCATTATACTATCCCAAATATTCCAATAGATGTGGGTAAGTTTGAATAAACCATATTTTGAAAATGAATAAGGCATATTGTGAAAAAACATCCTCCGAGACCCTTCTCACTCACATCCAAAGAGTATCATTTGAAACTTATCACCTATGCGTGTTTTTACTTCTAGATAACACGTCTATAAATGAGATTGAAGTGGGTACACATCACCCATTGGATCGTGCAAGGAAATAGACCTAAAATCTCAACATCAAGGACTAAATTCTATAGTACTATAGAAGAACCACACAATATGTCTATATTTTTTCAAAAGAAATTAAATTTAAATGAAATAGCTTATTATTTTCCTTCTTATCTCAGGTAATTGAACTCACGACCACTCCTCCAAATTTAAACTATAATATTCCACAACTTAAACTTGATGTTGCTTCACCTTACTATAGTTGAGGATTCATGTTAAATGGTAGTGTCACTGCTATTCTTATGTGTGTTTTGAAGAACACACTTTTGCATTCAAGATGAGTTCTATAATGAAAGTAGTTTTATTACATTTTTAGGAGGTTGTTTTAAAAAAAATTGCAAGATTTGATAGAATAAGGGATGTCCACTGTAAGTCCCTAAGTCCCTAAAATGTTTAGGACATCTCCAAAATCTAGGGGGTGCATCCCTGTGTAACACTATAATATACATAATACATAATATATAATGTAATAAAATGTAAACATATATAGTTTAATATATACATAATATAATATATATAATTTAAAAACACGGGGGTGACGCAAATGTGGTGCAAATTTGTGCCTCATGACAAACCTAAAAATTATCAAATAAACACCCAAATTGCTAAAAATTCGAATGCATTTCATTTCACACTACCTTGGCGAGAAAATGAAGGGAAAATAATGGCAAGTTGAGGAAAAATAATGCTGAGAAGAGAAGAAAGTGAGATAATTTTCTAATAATTTGAGAGCAGAAAATAAATATGGCACTTCCAGGTAGAAGAGTAGGGAAAGGCAAACCCCTATAATACTATATGGGCCCAACAAAAAAAGAGTAAGGGGAAAAATAAGAAGATAAATATTTGAAACCTCTACGTAGAATACCAAGGAAAAAGATAAGTTTATTTTGTATTCAAATTATACATTTTTTATGTAATTGTGAAATTACATTCTAAATAAAAATCCTAAGGTAATTCTAAAACCATATTGTAAATTTGTTATAAAATCCAATTGTGAAAAAAATATACACCATTCACTGTAATATATTGGTTGATAAGAAATGACATGAATAATTTGTATAAAACCTATAATAATTTGTGTAAAACCTAGAGGGAGAGAGGATATGACAAGATAAAGGTAGATGTGAAGAGAGGGAGAGGTTAAAAGAGGTAGAAGGAGAGAGAAGGAGAAATGTAGAGAGGGAGAGTGAGAGTGAGAGAGTGAGAGGGAAAGAGAAAGAGAGGGAGAGTAGGAGAGATAAGGAGATGGGAAATAGGGGTAGAGGGAGGGAGAGGGAGACATGGGAGAGAAAGAGGGAAAGAGTGAGTGAAAGATGGAGGCTGAAAGAGGGAAAAGAGAAAGGAAAGGAGAAATGTAAAGAGAGGGAGAGGGAGAGGGAAAGATAAAGAGGGGAGAGGAAGAGATGAGATATAAAGAGGGGGAGAGGGATATGGGAGATATTTGAAGGGGAAGAGAGGGAGAGGTAGAGAGAGATGGGAGAGACGTAGAGGGGAAGAGAGTGGGGTTGAGAGAGAGGTTTAGGGAGAGGGAGGGAGAGTTATAGAGACAAAGGGAGGGAGAAATATAGAGAAAGGGATAAAGGTAGAGGGATAGGGTGGGAGAAAGGTAGAGAGAGGGAGAGAGGTAGAGGGAGAGGGAGTGAGAAAGGAATTAATAACACCCCAAACTTTTAGCACAAATTAAGTAGTTTACAGAAAGACTAACACCACATAGTCTAAATATAATTGCAAAATATAAGGAATGAAACATGAAATATCAAATATTAATAGCATAACAATAGAGATCAAATGAAACTAACATCTAATATCTAAGCATGCTTACTATGTTAGATGATTACTAAACAATAGACCTTAATAGATATAAGAAGCAATCAAATTGGGAAAGGTTGGTACTCCACAACTGGTGATAATATCTCTCCAACACAAGACTACAATGTCGTGTTGAATACCCTCCTACTAACCATAATGAAGGCTTTATGAAAATATGATCATGCGGATCGTTTAAGGGGTTTAGGCTCTTTAACATATGTATTGTATGAGGCTACTAATAAAAGAATGGTGTAAAGTTGGAAGGTAGTAATTAGTCTTATTTATGGTTTTTCCTTTGAGAAAAACTTGCATCTTGGTGCATGTGGGACTAAAAGTACAAAGAATATTTAGAATTTCTAATCATGATCAAGCTTTGTTAATCATAATTAGTGAATTATCAAGTGATTAAGAGGTATGAAGCCTTAATCAACCGCTTAGGGTCAACTAGGAGGCTAGGATAAGCTTGTTGAGACATTGTGGAGGTGAATGGGGTGAGTTTGAGTGGTTGGAAGAGGGGTTTGAGCCAATATTAGGGTATATTGACCAAAACAAGGCTAAAATAGGCTTAATTCGCTAATAAACTCTAATTGTTTGTTTTGAAGAGGATTTTGACTTACGATTCATCATAATGGGGAATCCTGAATGTGAAAGAGGTTTGGTGATCAACGAAGTGCTTGTTAATTGACCAAGGTGGTAAGAAACATTAGTTAATTAGCGGAAATCACTAATTATAACAGAATTTGTGAGAATGAGAGTGATTTGCGTGCATTTTGGCAATAGGATTGCAAAAACAGAATTTAGGTGTCTACATTTTCCCTTGTTTGAGGTGAAGTAACTTCACTTCAAATATAGTAGACAAACATAAACAAGTAAATTTTTGAAGAAAAATTAGTAGGATGAAGGATGCCCCCTTGAGTGGCGGTGGGGTGATAGAAGAAGTCAGTCGACGTTTAAAAATATGATTGAAATGGATAGAAGAAATAAGATATAAAGGGAACGAAACCCTTAGGTATTGAGAAGGAATAGGTATAGGGATAAAAATGGTTGTTTATTGCCCCAAGTGATTTGGAAGAAAAAATAGTAGTGATAAGATATGAAAGTGGAGAATAGGAACATGCTCATATTTATATCCGGTCTTTAGTACGCAACCTTATTTTATCACTTTGCCCTATGATCTACATTATCGACATTTATTGAAAATAAAGAAAAGTGTAAGATAACATGAAAAGCTAAATTACTAACAATTGTTTACTGCTAAAAATATGCAAATCCATGAAGCATACATTATGCAATGCAATATGAGAAAGTAAAATGATATTTAGCTCCATGCAAACTATGAAATGTAATGCAATATGAGAAAGTAAACTGGCTAACCTAATAAAGAAACCAACACAATCACACGCACTCAAACAAACAACGTTCAAGACAATTGTACAATGTTTTTGTTATCAAGTTGCAGTTCCCAAATGTTCGTGTTGTAACGACAAGGGTTAAAAATGGTTCCCCAAGAAAGGATACCTATGAGAGGAATAACAGAGGACACAAATACTCTGATGGAAAAAAATTTGTGCACTATGACACAATCTCTGGCAACTCACCATTGCACAGGAATACCGACATAACATGCAGCCTAACTTTTTTTAATGAAGGTAGATCACGATGATCCGCGAGTCATTTGAGACCAAAAATAGAAATAACCATAGAAATATACTTTTATAAGACATATTATGATATTCAAGGATAATGCCATTTATACATGCTTCAACTACGTAAATTGTGTTTACTAATTTTTGAAAAAATTGAATTTTTGCTATTTTTGGGTTTTTTTAATGATTTATCATTTTTTATTGTTTTAATTTTTTTTTAATTTTTACAGAATAAAATATTATAGAGGAAATGATGTAGTCATGATACGTTTCCAAAGTGACCACAAGAAAAAAATATGCCCCGAGTAGAAGAAAAGGCTATCGGGACACAAAAACATGCTCCAAGGAAACTAAACATGCGCTAAAATAATTATTTATTAAAAATAATCATCACGACCAGTATTAGAATAAATTAGAAGAACCATGATGGTTTCATGGTGCCTCGGGGGTGAGAAACACATCACGGGAGGTAAAAATGGGTATATAAGTTGTTGCAACCAATTTATTTACCACATTCACTTACTATTTACCATTGATTGGAGCTCTGACCTATGGGAGAAGATGGTGAGGGTCGGAGCCAAAAACACCATGCAGATCATGTGAGAGAGTACATGAGGCTCCCAGTGGATGGACCCTAGGTACACAATGCTCTCCTTTACCCTTGTGAACTATTAGCACTAAATTTTGATTATTTTACTCACATTTTTAGGGCAGATTTGTGACTTTTAGCAGTGAATATGCGCAAACATGGCCCTAGGGACATGCATGTACTACACTGTGTATGGGTGCACATGTGCCTATGCATAATGGGTATGCACCTATATAAAATTTGGCATTTAGGCAGGGGCGTGCATGCGCCTATGTAAAATGGGGTGTGTTAGTATACACAGGGACGCGCTAGTGCACAACTAAGATTTAGAAATTTGCATGTAATGTGCCTACATGCTAAGGGGTGTTTTGGTGCTGCCAGGGGTGCGTCAGTGCACAAAATTCATTTTTTAAATGCTTTTGGGTAGAAGACTAAGGTTTTAGTGAACCCTAGGTGTTAGGTGAAGATGATATTTATATAAAAATAGAAGAATAATGTGGTAACATAAAAAAATTACATGATAGAGTAGAAGAATAAATGACAGATTAGAATAGAATAATAGGATTATAATAAAATGACCCGATTGGTTTTTCAGGAGGACTTAGACAAGATAGAGATGTGGGAATGACATGTGTGGCTCCAGGCCTATGAGGAGATCTTTACCTGACGAGACCATATTTTTCTGGAGATCACTTTAGAGGTGATTGGGCTAGCACACGTAACTCACATGCCCTAGATTACCATATACTATAATATTCTCACAACTTTAATTGAGAGATGGTGGAGTGAGAGCTAGATATTTCGTCTGCCTACTGGCGAGATGAGTATTACTTTAGAGGATGTGTGGTAGATCTTGTGAGTTCCTATTTAGGGTCATTTGATCATTTACTATGGTCACAAGGACCGGATTGAGTGATACACAACCATGAATTTTGGAGTGATAGATATACCCCACTGGGGTATGAAAGTTTTTGTTAGGAGGTGCATGGCCAATCGGCGGCTAGGCTGAGTCCCTGTGTTCTTGCTAGCTCTTATCAGAGGCATATTGTTTCCTAATAAGACTGGTGCTCAGTTTTCCCTTGGCCTCATTACAGTTATTCATGGACTTCTATAGGGAGAGGTTTACTAATGGGGTCAGTGTATACTGGATCATTTATATGTATATCTACATCTACTAGCTTACCACAGACAGAAGTCTATGGGTCTTGCTACTGTGTTGCAGATATGGGATTGGGACCATATTGCAATCGGTCACCCTGTGAGAGATTTGAGAGCTCGAGTTATTGGAGAGCCTTTTGTTATGGGTTGGGTTCCAATCGGAGAGGATGTACATTGCCATGTAGGAGATAATGATTATTATAGACATGATTTTGATGAGCTAAAACCCCATATTATTACATGGCAGCCATATAGGTTATATTAGTGGCCTGAGGATGTTGTTGAGCTTTGCATTGAGATGGTGGATTACTTCCTTCTTGGGAGAAGGAGCCACATTATGGAGTGGTATAGAGTATACCGGGTTCAACGCTAAGTTGGACTTATTCAGGGGATTCCTGGGTATGAGATGTGGTATGATTAGATATACATAGAGGTTTTTCACATGGGGCCTTAGATCAGGATGGGTCGAGCTTGTGCTAACTTTTTATAGGTGGTTTTCCATCCTTGGGCACAACGTGCACAGATAGTGGATCCTGGTACTACACATGACTATGTAGGTTGGTGCGTTATAGTGTTACATCGGTGTTTGACCATTCCACAGGAGGAACTGGATGTAGTGACACAGGGATTTTAGGGCCCATTTCCTAGGGCACAGGAATAGGGCTAGGAAAATCCACAGTGAGGACAAAAACATACACCAACACAACATGTATTCATTCAGCAACATTTTTTAGTGCAACAACAGGTACTGGTGCGACCATAGGTAGTAATTTAGCCACAAGTATTGACACCACAAATTCCTCAATAGGATCCATTACGGGCACCTTTATAGGCAACCCCATCACCCCACACATGAGTCTACCACATAGTCCACTGAGAGATGGAGGAGATGGCGGGGGTGGATAACAAAAAATGGAGGAGGAAATACCAGTTGGTAAGCAGGTGGTTGAGCAGCACATGGATGAGGATATTTGAGATATATTGGTTAGTGGAAAGGTGGCTTCCTCGCAGTAGCATCTACAATAGGTAGTAACCTAACAGCTCTAGGCCATAGCCAAGATGGACTCGATGATCACTGAGAGAGATCATCTCACTATCGAGCGAGACTAGGCTAGGGAAGAGAGGATAGAGACTATGATAGAACAAGATTAGGTGACTACAGATAGCCCATAGCTACATGCAGAGAGGAACCAAGCTATCATAGAGTGAGAGCCGCTGCAGATATAGTTGGCCAATGAGAAAGCAGAGCGCAGTATGATGTAGCAGGTCGACACTGCTTCAAGTTTATAATAGTTGATTGGGCACATTACCACTATGGCAGGTGAGGCTATATACTATAGGATGTAGTATTACGTGGTCATACCAGATGATTAGAGAGTCCCTAAGTATAGCCAGATAATAGACACCTCGTATCATGTTAGATCTGAGAGGAAGTCACGATTAGCATGATCTGTACAGGGTCCTTTGGGACAACAAGCTTTAAAGAAGCACACATATGTACAACATGACATAACACCTTATACTCATCCAACATCTTAGATGCCCCCGGCTAGTGACATATCTGCACCAAGAAGTCTGGGATATGGCTCGATTCATGGCTAAGTCTATTTATTGATGTACTAGATGTATAATTTTGCATGGATGTATATGCACTTTTTATCATCATGCCTCGTGATGAAGGCACTTTTTTTTACAGATGTATGATATGTATTATTTTTTACTATGCCTCGTGATGAAGGCACATTTTTTTTTATAGATGCCCATGATGGCCCATTGTATCGGATGTACTTTTGAGACATGTTGTTTTGTATACAGACATTTATATTTGATGATGTATGATGATATATGGATTACTGATGTATCACATGTTGTTTATGAGATATCATGCTTAATCTGTATGTTTTATGTTTGTATCACATGTTTGTTAATTTATGAGATAGCCTTAGCTGATGTCATATTTCATGTTGATGAGATACTTAAAGTAAAAAATTATTTATATTTTTGATATTGGTGTGGGGGGGATAGATTTGTTATCATGCGCAACCCCTCCTTCCCCATTGATGATATAGTATTTGATTATTAGCTTTAACATACATGTGTGATGTATACTTAGCGTTTTATTTGTATATGATATATAAATGTGATGGTTTTATGTGATATGATGATGAAATGATAACAAAACATACAAGTAAAAAAATAACAAGCAGAATTTAACAAACCTAATCAAAGTAACACATTTATTTATAAGTATGCAAGATAAAATGAACTCAATGCAATGCACCACATATTAAAATAACATTCAATTTAAGTAAGCAAGTGAATCTATCTTAAGGTACACAATATGAAAAATTAATGCAACTAAAAACCATACAAACCAACAACTAAAAAGGTAAGCAAACTACTTAACTTGTTTTTGTGGGACAATTTTGAAACATTTTTCGTTGGTTTGGTCTTATTTTAAGACAATTTTCTATTGTTTTGGATTTTTCTACGAAATGTATTTGAATGTTTTGATTTTTCCAGGGGACATATCTGTATGTTTTGGGTTTTTCAAAAGTTATACAAATGTTTTTGACATTTTCTCAACAGTTTTCCAAAGTGATTGTGAAATGAAATGAAGAAATGTGGATGCCCCCAGGGTTAGATGGGATGTAAAAGGGCTGAATGCCATGTGGTATATGCCAAAAGTGACGTTGTGAAGGTGCCCCCAACATGAGATGGGTTCATTCAAAGTTGAATTATTCACATTTAAAGGGAAAAATTAGTCGGATCAAGGCAAAGAAGGATAAACTCATAAGGAATTCAGAGGAAGGTAAAACCCAACTTAGGACAAAGTTGTCGTACTCCTAAACTTGAAATTCTTGTGAATAATGGACCCTCCCTTGGCACTGGAAACTAATTTTCACTAAAGGACTTGTCCAAAGTGCCACCATTGCGTGGTTTTCATTATTGGATGCACCTATTTATTAATATATTTTTATACCATTTTTATACCATTTTTTTTTATTTTTTTGATATTTTAGAGACCTTGTACTTAAGCATAGAAGGGCTTAAGATTCATTTCATTCATGTTATCTTGAAGCTCTTGACCATTTACATGGGCTAGCTTATAGGCACCTAAACCGAACTTGGTAACCACAACATATGGTCCTAGCCAATTGGGCTCAAATTTCCATTTCTTTTCACGGTCCTTATTGGTGTTCTTTTGATTCTCTTTTAACACCAAATCCCCTACCTCAAATTGATGAGGTATGACTCTTTTATTATAGCTTCACCACACTCAATCCTGATACACTTTAAGGTGATTGAGAGCATGAAATGTTTTCTCATCTAATAGCTCCAACTCTGCTAGCCAAGCTACTATGTAGTCTTCCTCTTCACTCAGGTAGTCCCTTAGCTCGATCTCTAGAGGTAGTACAGATTCAGTGCCGAATATTAAGGAATATAGAGTTGCACCTATGGGGATGTGGATAGAAGTTCTAAATGCCCAGAGGGCAGGGTGAATTTTTAAATGCCAGTCACAGCTTATCTTGTTCACCATCTTATCCATAATGTGAATTAGGGTTTTATTGGAAGCCTCAGGTTACCTGTTACCTTGAGAGTAATAAGGGGTTCAAAACTCAAGGGAGATTTGAAATATTTTGCAAAGTTCTTTCATTTTTTTATTCTTAAATGGTTTACCATTATCAATGATAATAGCAAAAGGGATACCATATCGATAGATGATATGGTTCATGATAAATTTTGAGATCTGGGCACCTTCAACATAGGTGAGAGGAACAACCTCTACCCACTTTGTAAAGTACTCAGTTGCAGTAATGATGAATTTATGACTGTCTGAAGAGACAAGGTTAAGTTTCCCTATTAGATTGAGACCCCACTTTGAGAACTATTAAGGGGTTGTGACAAGATGCAAGGATTGCGCTGGCACATGTATCAAGTTGTTGTGCTTTTGATAATCCATGCATTTATTCACATGGTTACAATAGTCATGCTCCATGGTAGGATAATGATAGCCTACTCTAAGAATTTTATTTGTAGGGATAATCCCATTAGTATGAGCCTCATTGATGCCTTCGTGAACCTCTTTGATTTCTTGGATAGATTCGTTCGAACTTAAACATTGCAACAGATTCCCTTCGTAGCCTTGGTGGAAGAGGGTGCCCCCAACTAGGGTATAATAGGCTATACACATGATGAGGGTGCATTTTTCAGCACGGGAAATGTTAGTGGGAAATGTTCCATCATGAAGGTAATTAAATATTTCAGTGTACCATGGTGAAAAGGGACCAACAACCTCACACACCAAACAGGAGTTTGGTATGTCATATGTTGTTGTTCTCATATTTTCAATCAATAATGACATGGCATTGTTCCTTGACATAATTATTAACATAGATCCTATCGTATCCATGGAATCTACTACTCTGTTATGAGCTCTTGGTATCTACTCAAATGTTACTTGTTCAAATAATTCTTTCAAGGAATCGATCATTCTTTTATATGGAAGAAAATTTTCATCGTTGACCTTGTATTCATATGTGAACTGTTTGATAATAAACATTGAGTCACCAATGCAATTAACTCGTATGATATCCCACTTGATGGCTAGATTCATCCTTGCGATGAGAGATTCATACTCTACTATATTATTCATGCAGGGGAACCTGAGTTGAAATTCTTGGGGAATCAAGTCTCCTGTAGGAGTAATTAACACAACTTCGGAACCTGAACCATGAAAGGTAAAGGAGCCATCAAAGTATAGTTTCCAAATGATAGATTCCTCAAGGTACATGATGGATGCATCTGGTAGCTCTAGACTCAAGGGTTCAGTACCTGGTAGTGGAGCTTCTGCTAGCTAATATGTTAAGACTTGTCCCTTTACTGACTTTTGATGAACGTACTCAATATCAAACTCACTTAATAAGATGATCCAGTTAGCCATATTTTACGTGAGTGCAGGTTTTGACAATAAGTATTTTAGTGGATCAAACTTTGAAATAAGCTTGAATGTTTTGTTGATAAAATAATGGTGTAGCTTCTAAAAATCAAATAGTATGGCTAGGAAAGCATTTTCGATCTGCGGATAGTTGAGCTCATATGCTATCAATGTTCTTCTCAAGTAGTATATAGATTTTTCTCTTTGCTCTTGATCATATTGGACCAACATTTCCCCAATCACAAAATGTGTAGTAGAGATGTAAAGCAACAAGGGTTCTCTTGCTGTGGTCGGCATGAGAATGGGGGGTTTAGCCAAGTATTATTTTAATAAAGTAAATGCTTATTATTGTTCTGGCCCCCAGGTGAAATTAACATCCTTATTAAGAAGATGTGTGAACATATGACACCTTTCTACTAGCTGTGAAATAAACCTTCTGATGGCCTGAATTTTCCCTTGTAAGCTACGTAGATGTCTAATATTCTTAGGATGAGGCATCTCTATGATGGTCGTGACCTTTGTGGGGTTTAATTCTATTCCTCTCCTCGACATAATGAATCCTAGTAATTTCCTAGATAGCACACCAAATACACACTTCTTTGGGTTAAGGTGGACTTTATAGTCTCTTAGGCACTGAAATATACACCGTAAAATCTCTGTCCTACCAAGTTCTATATTTAGCTAGTATATCATCTACATAATCTTCCATGATGTCACTTATCGTGTCGTGAAATATTATAGTCATTTCCCTCTTATATGTATTGCCTACATTCTTAAGGCCGAAGGGCATAACTTGGTAGCAGAACATTCCCCATGGGATTTTGAAAGTTGTCTTGTGTTGATATTCCTTCATAATATTTATCTAATTATAACCTGGGAATCCATCCATGAACGATAGCATCTCATAACCAACATTAGAATCAACCATCATGTCAATGTTAGGGAGAGGAAAATTATCCTTGGGATAAGCTTTGTTAATATCTCTAAAATTAGTACACACTCTTATACTGAATGAATTTTTCTAAACTGGTACCACATTAGAAATCCACTCTAAGTAGTTGATAGGCATGATGAATCCTACTTCTAATAAATTTTATAGCTTTTCCTTTACCACTAAGGCGACACGAGGATGAATATTTCAGAGCTTTTGTTTGATGGGCTTGGTGTCTGGGTTCACAACAAGGTTATGTACCACTAATGCAGGATCAAGTCCTGGCATGTCACCATAAGACCAAGTGAAGATGTCTACATACTCTCTCAAGAGTCTTGTGAATTTTTGTTGTTCTTTGGCTGAGATTGAAGCTCCCAAATTAACTATCCTCGGTATCTCCTCAATGCTGATGTTAACATATATTACATCTTCCACTAATAGCTTTGAATCATCCCCCATGCGTGTAGGATCAAGAGGGAGATTGAGATCCTCCTCTATAAAAAGTGGTCCAGGGAGGTGATCATCATCTTTATATAGGTACACTATTTTTTTCATGGGTTGTTTTGTTTGTTTGTCCACAAACACCTCAAAGAGGTTTTCACTATAGGACTTCCCCTTTTTATTTCCACAAGGATTTTCTTTGGAACTCTTTCCCTTGCTTACTTTTTTACTTAAGTGTCCACAAAACTCTACTTCCTCTCTAAAGTATGCACATGCATTAAGTTGAATGGAGAAACCCTTCTTATGATCATTTCTTGGAATGTTATCTCTGATGCCCAAGAAATCACCAATAGCCTCATCATTCTAAAACACGTAAATAGGTAAATGTTTTTGTTAATCCTAATTCATCAGTGATGGGTAGATGAGAGTTAATTTCTGATTTATAGGGGATACAGTGGGTGTAACAGAGGGTATGGTAAGGATATCCATGTTAGATAATAGGTTCATAGAGGCGAGGTCTTCATAAAGAGTACACCGGGAATCATTTTCACTTTCATTTTTGAATAAACTATACTCACTCTCAGAATAAATGTAGTCTTTATCTGAAGGATGAGATTCATACAAATGGACGTCGATACCTAATTTACCTAGTATGTGATGAGGTATTGAAAGAGATTCTAACAAACCTTATTCTTGGTGGCCACAACCACGTCCTTGGTATCTCATAGTAAGCATGATTCTGTTAGGAATAACATACCTAGATGACTTGTAACACAAAGCCATTTCATTTTCTTGAGGATGAAATATAATGTCGTTGAGGATTATTTCATCTTCTAACAAGCCCGAAAGTGAAATTATCAAAAGGTATATTCTCCCTTGATCTTTGGAATTTATAGCATGGTCTACCACATGCTTGGGATGATAACAGAATGTTTTGAACCATAAGGGCTTGCTAAAGATTATACTCTCCACAACCATTGTTTATGACCTTCATCTCCCACGTAGCAAAAGGTGATTCCGATGTATATGCACCATTTTCATTGGGAGTCAGGTGTTTGGATCCACCCGTGAAGTGAGGGCCTCTGACTAAACAATAACAATAATCTCCGTAGAGGGAAACTCGTAAATGGTAGGAAAATAACCCGATAAATACTCTGTAATGAGCGAATGGTTGGCGATCTCCTTTTATAGTAAGTGTTTGTCCTTCATACTATAATTTTAAACACTTATGATATGTTGATGGCACATCCTACATGGCGTGAATCCATGGACAACCAAGCATAATGTTGTAAGGGAGCTCCAAGTCTAATACATGGAAATTTGTATCATGGGTGATGGGACAAACCTCTAATGAGAAAGTGATCATTCCGGCTAAATATCTTTCTTCATTGTTATACACCTTTATGGTGATGACATTTGTATTCAAATCAGCTTCTGTGCCGCCTAGTTGAAAAACTAGTTTAAGGGAAAAATGCTAAGACCCAATCCACCATCCACACATAGTCTATTAACATTATTACACTTGATTATTACCTCAATATGTAAGGGTAGGTTATGGGAGGGATTTTCAGTTAAGGCTTTTGTCAGACTGAAAGTTATGTTTCTTGCGGGAAGGATTTGCAGTACCATGGCTTGTAAATGTGTAGGGTCAACATCAATAAATACTCATGATCCATGTAGGGTTTCTCAAAGTATATCTTTATGGACGTTAGAAATATTTAGACGGTCTAAGATTGAAATCTTAGGTTTAGTCTTCTCTAGTTTATCTAACACATCATAATGACTCTCTTGAGGAGGAGGGGGAGTAGGCTCGGAATTTACAACAAGGTGAGATCATCACATTACCACATCACACTCTCTTGTTTTAATTATAAGTCTATTGATTTTCTCAATGATTGGGTCAACACAACTGATGAAGGCATCAAAATGGTCTTTGTTCGACATATAATTGACATTATTATTCTGAGACGATTGTTTATGATCTGGATTTTTCTTTTCTTCATGATTGGGAAAAGGCTCTTTGAAGATCCCTAGGATTTCATTTGGATATTTTGTAGTGGTAGCGGAATCTACTTCAATATCACCATTGTCGACTAGGTCTTGAATATAGTGTTTTAATCTTAAACACTTGTCATTTTTATGACCCTTTACGTAGTGAAACCCACATAATTCATTCTCCCTAAACCATGATGGTTTAGGTGTGTCATCCCCATAGGGTTGTGTTTCAGGGTACTTTACCATGTTTACAACCTCTAACTATTTTAGTATGGATGATATGGATTCAGATAGAGGGGTAAAATTACATCGTTTATACTCAGTAGGTGGATTTCCCTTTGCAAGTTTTAAGGGTGTGTGGTTCTGAACGACTTGTACTCACTTGGAATCTACTATCCCATCACCAATGTCGATTTTGTTTTTATTATGAACAAAATTTGGTTTCTTGTTAGACTTGGAATCATTTTGATTGCAAGAGAAATGTTATAGAGTCCCCCTATCTAGCAATGTTTTTCAATTTGACTCCCTTTTTCGATTACCTCTTCGAACGTGTTGCCACAATGCATTTGTAGGTGGAACGTAATGTCTGGATGGAGGTTGGGAAAAAATATGCCTATCAACTATTTTTTGGGTATGGAGCAAGGAAAGTGGCTAGCTAATCCTCTCTATTGTTGTAAAAACACAACAAAGTTTTCATTATTTCGTTGCTTGACATAACAAAGATCCAACATGGTGACATTGTTTTCTATATTAAAAGAGAAGTGTCATGTGAAACTTTCTACTAGTTCTAGCCATGTTGATATGGATCCCTTTGGGATGTGTACAAATCATTATAGTGTCATTGCTCCTAAACTTTGTGGAAATAGGCGCATAAGATAATTGTCGCTAAATGCAACCTCTTGGCATGCCATATAAAAATATTTAATATGGTCACGAGGGTCACCTTTTCCCTTATATTTGTCAAATTTTGGAAAATCAAAGTGTCTTGGGAAAGGTACCTGTAGCATGGCTTTTTTAAATGGGTAGGGACATAACTCATCAAACCGGTACTTCTTGTTATTGTTACTAGTTTGGCCCTCTTGTAATGCTTGAAGGGTGTTCTTCATAGTAGACCATTCTTGGTGGAAGAGCTGGTCTTGCGTGGGTGGTGGTGTAGGTCTATATAAAGGGTTAAACCTAGGTGTATGCCCACCCCTATTCTTCAGCAAAAAAATCCTCATAAGGGTCTTTATGTGTCTCCCGATCGAGGAGTGTCTATTGGGAACTCGTGAAATGAAGCCTTAGGTTTTGCCTTTGGTATGGCTTGTTTCACAACTTTTGGTTGTTCCTTTCGTATATGTGAAGCCAAAATTGCTAATTGGAAAGTGAGGGCTTGACCTATTGTTTCTAATGTAACCTCTTGAATGGGTATTTCATTACGATCTTCATTAGGGGGAGGTTGTGCATGATGAACATGTTCTTCATGGTCTTCACAATGAATTTTAATAGGAGTTAAATGATAGTCTTCGTCATTCTCGAAAGGTACTTCCTCGTTATTTTGTCATGTAGAAGTAGAGGCATGACCTGGGTTTAATATGTTATCTATATGGGAATGAGGAGGTTCCACTTTCTCTTCCCCTTGACCCATTGCAACAATAAGCGAAGGGTCCACTGCGGGAAGTAACCTAGCTCCTATTTCCATAACACACATAAGAACCTCATGTTTGTTTTGAAAAATGTAATCGTCAAAATTGGTGGGAGGACGCTCTATGTTCATACATGAGGAGAATCTTCCTCTCTACCACTATGGTTAACCATGATATTATCCTCTAAAAGAGGGTTATCACCTCCAAAGATATATCGGTTCCTAATCTTTGGATCCCATCCTCATAGTAGGCATACTCGAAATAGGAAATACAACACGAAAAATTTTCCACTAAGGTTTGCTAAAAATGGGACCTTAGTAAAATTTTGCACAGCGTAACGACTCTAAATTGTCACAAAGCAAGGTGACTATAGAATAGCCACAAATTCAATAGGTCAAAGCAAACATGTGAACTAAATAATAATGAACATGCTACCCTAACAAGGTAATATATGACACAAGTTGTTCCTTAGAATAATAGAATGATGTACAATGCTCAAAATTTAGTTACACCAAATAGTTTACTCTCTAAGATTTACCTAGATAGGTTTGAAACTAAATAGTGATAACACAATATCACCAGTTAGGTCAAGTTTGCAACAAACAAGGCCTAAATGATAAAATGATGTTGACACAATCTTCTAATAAGATATACTAAAAGCCAGTTTCTAAAGACTAACAAAGTCTAAGCTTTGTAAAATGGACAATACAAATGCAAGCAGCGTAACAATGTTATTTGGATACATAATCAAACTTTACATAGAAAACAATATTTTAGTATCAAAATGGCATGTATAACGATGCTAAAAAAGTAACCTCAACACTCACAAAACTTAAAACAAAATTAGGATATAAAAACTACGTCTAAGTATAACAAGAAATTTCTATGCGTGCGAACAACATAACTCTACAATATAGAGATTTAGGTCTAATTTCACAATGGAAACAAGACGTAAATATCTCAATTGTATGGCTACAATGTGGGAAGCGTAACAACTCAAAAGAAGACAAGGATGAAATCACATAACTACAATGATAATAAGTCTCAAATATGGGTCTTTGAGACAAGGGGGACTACTAGATCGTGAGTACGTACCATGCACACTTTCAACACTTGCGCTCCGACATTGCAGCCTAGTCACACAAGTAGAATACAAAAGTGGTGGACATGCGATATCTAGTGGTCTCTGTATATGTTGTTTCCTTTTGTCCAAAAAATGGGAAACAAGAGAATAAGGGTGTAGACCAAGTGGTGTTATAATAAACTTGGTGTAATTTTGGCAGAGTTTCACCTTGTCTTATGACAAGTGAAAAACTAGGACAAAATGACACTAAGTAGGTTTCATGATGAAAATCACATGGTTTCAACTTTAAGATATTTTTTCCCTTGTTCGAAAAACAAGAGTTTGAATCTAACGAAATTTTCACTTTGTGAGAGCTCTCAAGTATAACAACTAAGACAAAAACAATGGCTCCAAGCAAACAAAGCTTCCTAGGTGGTTCCCTCTCTCTAGGTGTCACAAGATATCTAAAGCGAGCTCGATTTACCGAAGTTTCCCAAGGAGTGTCTCAGCTTTACTTTACCCCCTTCAATATAATGAGCATAAAAGTGCGTTTAGTTATACTTTCGTTGGGGTCGCTATATGGATATATTTGACTCTAATCGCACCAAGGCGTACTAGTCAATTCAGTAGTGTGGAGCACTTTCTTGTTTCATTCACAAGGTTCCCTCTTGCGTGAACTACTTTAGGGTTGCTATGACCACCCAAATTGTTGTAGCTTAAGGCTTATGCCAAAGGGTTATGTCCTAGTTGAGTGGACAAGTTTAGCTCTTAACCAAAACCTGCAATATCAAGTGTTTTGAATGGTGTGTTGGTGTATTTTTTTATCTTTTGGATTAAGTAATTTTGTTTAGACCACCAATGACAACCTACAACACACGTGAATGTTAGATTTTGGTTTGAAGAGAGCCCTTCTTTCTTTTACAAGCATTTTAGGTCCTTCAAACAAATGATTAATAGTTTAAAAAGATTCACAATATCATAGAAAGAGGATTAAATGTTGTTTTTGTTTCTCAAGATCACACTAGGTGCAAGAGAAGAGCATACACAACAAATAATCCAACTAAATAGAAATGAAAAAGCTTGTAAATCAACTAACTACCGTGAAAATTTGCAAAGTAGGTTTATTCCCAATTAATCCAAGTGCTTCTTAATGAAAGACTAAAATTGCTTTTGGTTCCCAAGATCACACTAGGTGCAAGGGAAGAGCATACACAAATTTTAGCCTTGATTCTTTATTAAGTGAAAAAACTTTTAAACTAAAAGATCAAGCATATCAATGAATGATGATTTTTCTTACTTACTCTAAAATAGAAAAAAGTGGTTTAGAAGTGCTTTTGATTCCCAAGATCACACTAAGTGCAAGGGAAGATCATACACACCCTATTCTAAACTCAAATAAAGCATGCAAAATCACTTATCAAACCCTTAGTAAATTTTAACAAAAAATACTTATCAAACCCTAAGTAATTTTTTAGGAACATTGCTCTAAAATCAATAAATTGAAAAAACAACAATTAAAAGTCTATAAAAAATGAAAGAAATCATAAAAACTAAAAATCGTGAACTTTGAAGGAAATTTACCTGAGTGCACAGGAGCGACCTTGAGTGCACAGGCGCATGTTTTGAAGCATGGGCGCGCCCTTTAAAGCACATGCATAAGTTTGAGAGCATAGACATGGATCTGTCAAATTTACATAGTTAGTAGTGCACAGGTGGCTAGAGAGGTGTAGGTGCAGACCCTAATGCATAGGCACAAGCTTGACTCAGAGACAAAAATTTTTTAATGTTGCACAGGCATAGTCCAGAGAGGCACAGGTGCAACATGCATAGGCTTCCTGATGCACATGTGTGCTTCTAAATGCATAGTTTCAATGTATAGGTGCACTTCTAGATACACAAGAGCACACTCTCTCAATGCACAGGCGTGGGGCTTTCCTGTAGGTGGCCAAAATCCAAATTTTGAGAAAAATTCTTCAAAAAGCTTCAATCTTTGATATTTTGAGGCAATTTTGACAAGGCTTCACCTTTTTATTTCCTACAAGGAACATGAAAACACAACTTCTACAACTAATCTAGTTGAAACAACTACTTTCGCTATAAAATCAAACTAAAAAACTTTGAAAACTACTCTAAAAAGTTTGAAAATTTTGAATAAATAATCTAAAAAGCTTGAGAAACTATTCTAAAAAGCTTTGAAAGTTAATCTAGAAAAATTTGAAATCTAAACTAGAGAACTTGGAAGTTAAGTCTAAGAAAACTTGAAATGAAAAACTTTGAAAACTAAGTTAAAAAGCTTGAAAAGTTGAATGCAATGGGGTATTGTCCCACTGGGAATGACAAATGAAAGCACCCTAAACTTTTACAAAGCAAATAACAAAGCTAGAAAGGAAGGCTAACACCATTGCCACATAATAGCTAAGGATTCTAAATCTAGGGATGTAACATTAAGATATAAGCTAAAAGGAATGTTTAACTAGCATGGAAATAATGCAAAATCTAACTAAACATGCCTACTAATATGATTTAATTACCTAAGATATGCCTAAATAGACCTAGAGGGAAATCAAATGGTTATGGTTGCTACTCCCAACAATTGTGAAATGACCTCTCCAAATGACTTGTTAAGTCACTTTAGATATTCATCTACTAACCTTGTTGAAGGTTTTAGGCAAGGATTGAACTTGACAATAGATCATATTTCTTATATGAGGCTACTAATAAAAGCATGGTGTAAAATATAAAGGAATGAGGTGCACCCTTTTTATAGTTTTACATTTGTAAAAAACTTATATTTTGGTGCATGTGGGACTAACAATCCCAAAATAGATTAGAATTGCAAATCATGATTAATATTTTCTAATCATAATGAGTGAATTACCAAGCGATTAAGAGGTGTGGAACCTTAATCAACCTCTTAGGGTCAATTAGAAGGCTAGGATAAAATTTTGAAGCTTATTGAGACGTTGTGGAGGTGAATCGGGTAATTTTGAGTGGTTGGAAGAGGGGTTTAAGCCAATATTAGGGCACATTGACCAAAATAAGGGTGATATACGCTTAATTAGCTAATAACGCTAATTGTTGCCTGGAAGAGGATAACAAATTACGATTTGATGTCGATTGGCATCCTGAATGTGGAAAATGGTGGATAATTAACAAAGTAGTGTTAGTTAACTAGAATAGAGGGAAAGTGTTAGTTAATTAGCAGAAATCACTAATTATAATGGAATTTGTAAGAATGAGAGTGATTTGTGTGCGTTTGGCAATAAGATTACAAAAGTGGAATTTAGGTGTCTACAGGTACATAGAGATGGATAAAGGGATAGAGAGGGAGAAAAGTAGAGGAAGATGGATGGATAAAGGTAGAGAGAGGGAAATGAGAGTTAAGTAAAGGGGAAGAGAGGAAGAGGTTGATACATAAATAAAGGGAGAGGGAAGGAGAAAGGTGGATGTTGGACAATGTGTTAGTGTTGTTTTCATTGATGTCAAGTAAAATTTATGTTAAAGGGAGTCTATGTGGCATAACAGTCAGCATGAGGTGTCATTTGTCAAATAAGATGAAGGTTTATTGGTAGTGAAGTGATGAGGTGTCATGAAGTATTGTTGTAGCATGGTGTCTTGGTGCTTATGCATGTTTTTAGGAATGGTTCAAGCATGCATGGTCTAGTGAGAAAAATCCATGGTTTTTATGAGGTATAACATTGTCAATGAGATGTTTCAAATGTGTTAATGAGTCTATAAGATGGAAAACAATCCAGGTTCTTGAAGACATGTGGTGATACAAGCCTAACTAGGCCCAATCCTAGACCTAATGCATATCAGTTGATATATAAGTTTGAGGTATGAAGCAGAGTAGGATAGCATGAGCATGTGGAAGGTATTTTGAAATTGTATAACAGGTTTGGAAGGTCTACAAGGCCATGTTTCAGGTTAATAGTGAGGGTTTAAGGTCCTTTGAAACAATATCTATGAAGATAAGGCACGAAAGACAGGTCAAGTCATGGTGTATGTTGAGTTGCAGGTATGACCAAGCATGGATGAGCATTTACAGTCATGAATGGGGTTAGTGTAGAGGTGTGGACCAAGTTTGAGGTCATGAATCTAAAAGTAAAGCAAGAAAAAGTATTTTGAGCTCTACCGAGCTCTCAGAACTGCATTTCCCAGCTTGATAGGAAACTTTATATGCACACCCACATGTGTGAGTTGTGCATGGGAACCTAGGAATTTAGTGGATGTTAGGGCATGTATTTAAGAAGGTTTAGTAAGAAGAATCGGATAAAATGGATGTAAGGTTTTTATGAACCATTACTAACAAAATAAATTGGTGAAAACCCTACCAAAACCCGAGACTTATAGTGATGGAGAAAATATGATTGGTATGGACATGAAATAGTTTGAGCAAGCTAATCTGATGACCTAGAGATGTAGAGGATTATTTCTTGCTCCTATTGGTGGTGGTTTCATGTTCCATTTGTTTTGGTAAGGTACATAAAACCTCTATTTTGAGAAGATTTTTTAGTACAAACATGAGTTCTAGGTTTCAAGGATTGAAATCAATTATTCCAGGTATCTTGGGATTTCTTCTAATTGATCATGAAAAGAGTTAGATAGTTTTAATGGAGAAAATGAGTGTAATGATGAGCCTTGCTAATTCCTATGTGAACCCCCATTTTTTATGTCATCATTTTATACTGAGACTGATATTATAATTTTGTAATTAATACTTTAATATATTTGAAAGGAATTTTTGTGCATAAACCTTGTTTATTTTCATCTTATCTATGTTTATTCAAATTAATTTAAATAAATATTTTTATGCGTTAACAATTTGTTTAAAGAACATATCTTAAGCCAATGCAGGACTCATATATGGCCCAATACATGACTCATTCATGCATTATCACAGGACTCACCCATGTACTAGGACAAGACTCACTTTGGAGCATAGGATTCACTTTGGAGTGCAAGAATATCTTAAGCATTGGTTAAGGAATCACCCACGTATTAGTGTAGGACTTACTTAGGGTGCAGTACTTGCGCTACGAGGTAACATGAATCATATGAAGGAAGAAAAGGACTCAGACGATGAGAAGGTGAGTTTATTTTTTCAACACATGAGTCGATATGGTGAAGAGGGAATTGAATGTTGAATTATATCTAGTCATTATGTGACTCATGTAGATTATACAAGTCCCACTTAACATCCAGTTTGATTAGAATTGGGACAAACAAAAAGAACAATTGGAATTTGCCATGATTTAAGGGATTCAATGCATGATTTTTGACATCCGTTACAATTACTAAATCATCTCAAATGAGAGTTAATCAAGGACTCCACTTGGAGTTAACAAGATGAAATCTAGTCTAAAGTGTGACATTCACTTGTTCCTTCAAAAAAATTAACTCTCTAACAATCAGTTGTTGTCATAAAGATATTTCAGTTAATTAGTAGTTAATTATTACAAATAATATGTCCTCTTCTAGAGTGACAAGGACTGCTCTTGATATAAAAGGGAATTTATAGTAGAATTATAACATTATTTGGTTAATGTTGAAGAAATTATTTTGTTTAATAAAGTGTATGATTCTAGATTAGATCAACTTGTGTGATTCGCAATACTAAACTGGATCAAAGGGAAGGAGCAAGGGCCACTAATCCCCAACATGAAGGGAACATTTCTTTTTTATTTAATTTTTTTTATTGACATTTTTTTAATTACCATAATTCCATTGTTTTAAGCATTTCAATTCTGAATTTAGTAATCTTTTTTTTTTTTAATCAACGAAAGGCATTCCTTACTTGCATTTAGAAGTAGTATTTGATTGGATTCAATAGTGAACACATGTTGAACATAGTTTCAATTGTTCTCTTTGTTGAAAATATCCTTGGATACTTCCATGGACTGAAAATCATGAGATAATTAAAGTGTGAGTACCAATGATGTTTGTCATGTAACAGGTCTTCAAAGTGTGCCTACCGTTAATAGCATAGTAAGGTCAAAACTAGTCTTGTAGGACCAATGGTGTGTGAGATAGTTTTCATGATGTATTAGATTCATTTATGCATGGAAATATTGTTGAGGTCCCATATAAAGTGTTAGAGCTTTTTGGATGGTCTAAAGAAGTGTTTTTCATTTGAATCCCTAATGGCCTAATCATCCCTATTTAGGCCTGCTAAGAAGCTGGTTTGGTACATGTATGCAAAGTGATTTTTCTCCATGTAACATATGGTTATGAGTGCTTTAGAAGGTGTTTCATGAACCTAGTGATGTGTTTCAAGTAGTGGAAGTGTTTGGAAGATTCCTTGAAGATATTATAGTATGTTTAGCTCAAGATTGGTTCATTTTAGCAAGTTTGAGTAGTTTCACAAATGGAGGTGTTTCATAGTGTTATGCTTTGAATTGGATGTTTACATGAGTTTTGTTAGGATCCTGATGATGATAAATTTATATTTATATGTTACTTGTGCATTGGTGAGGTGATTGTGTATGTGAATTCATTCATTATTTAGACGTATTTTTAGGTGCTTAAGACCTAATTGAAGATGTTTACTTCTTGGTGTGTTTCATGGTGAATATGGATGGTGTAGAGTTGTTTGATATTGTAGATGAGTGAGAGATGGTGTTACTAACTTGTGTGGATCTTTTGGAGACATGATAAAACTATCTTGTGCCTTGAAATTCAAATTTGTGGTCGTTTGGTGTGAAGAGAGTGTTTTAGGTCTAATTTAGAAGCCTTGTGCAAGTTTATGTGTTTAGGATTATGCAAACCTATAAGGTCTCTTGATGTGATTTATATGAGGGTAGAGAGTGTTTTTTTGTGACCAACCTTAATGGGATTTTCCGAACCATGGCTTTTTATGAAAATATTTATTTATAAAGGTACCTATGTTTTGCTCATTTTAGCTAGTGGTGAGGATGGAATTGTGAGCGAGCTAAAGGAGAGTGAGAAGAGTTTTCAGATGGCTCTAGAACAGAGATAATAATGAGTATGAGAAGATAATAAGGGAAGAGAAGAAAGGATTCAAGGTTATTTAACCTAATTAAAACATTCAGGTGCATGCATGAGTGAAGGATAAAAAGGTGTGTCTTGAAAGGTGAATGACATGTATGAAATGAAAAAGTGATAACAATCAATTGTAGAAGCAACAAGGACATCAGGTGGTCTTCATATTAGGTGGTTGGATGGTTTTTTGGTCATCTTGGGGGGTTTTAACCTCCTTATAAGGTTAGTGACTTACTAAATAGGGGTTGGTGCCTCACTAAATTTGTAGGGGTTGGTGCTCCTTACAAAGTGGATGCTTCACTAAATCCCTTTGTGTTATGTAATAGATGCAAAGGTTCAATGGTTTTTCTTCCCCTTGAGGTTTTCTTGCTTTATATTTGGTGTTCATGTGTTATCTCTTGTTTCATGTACTTGTGGATGGTTGTTACACACTTAATAATCTCACATTGATGATGTATGTTAAATGGTTGATTTGAATTATGTATGTAAGTTATGATAAATGAAGTAAAAAAATTACATGACTAATTTACCTCTTCCCTCTCAGTATCTATGCTTCCACCATCAAAGAGAGAGGGATAAAGGTAGAAAGAGGGAGAGGGAAAGAGAAAGAGTGGAGGAGAGGGATAGATAATGATATGGAGATGGGAAAGAAAAATAGAGGGATACAAGGATATGGATATGGTAAGTAGAGGGATGGAGAAAGGTAAAGAGAGGGAGAGAAAAGGATATAGGAAAGAAGGGTAGATGAAGATAAATGTATATGGGAGAGAGGTATAGAGGGAGAGGTAGAAAGAGAGTGATATGGGATAGAGGTAGAGGGGAAGAGAGAGAGAGATAGAGAGAGAGGCTGATATAAATAGGGAGAGGGAATGGTAGATAGAGGAGGGATAAAGGTAGAGAGAGGGAGAGGGGTATAGGAAAAGGGAGGGATAAAGGTAGAGAGAGGGAGAGGGGTATAGGAAAAGGGAGGGATAAAGGTATAGAGAGGAAGAGAGGGAGGGAGAAATGTAGAGGGAGAGAGGGAGATAGATGTAGAGGGGAAGAGACAGAGAGATAGATCGAGGGAGAGATTGAGAGAGAAAGGAGAGAGGTAAAAAGGGAGCAAAAGGAATAGAAGGATCGAATGAAATAGGAAGGAGGAGAGATATAGGAAGAGAGAGGGAGACGAAAAGGGGAGTGGAGAGGGAGAGGGAGGGAGAAAGGTGAAGAGAGGGAGAGAGAAAGAGAGAGAGAGAGGGAGAGGGAGAGAGAAAGGGAAAGATAAGGGGAGATAAGGATATGAGAAAGGGGTAGAGGAATGATAGGGAGATAGGAGAGTTATAATAGAAGAGAGGGATATGTTGATAAAGAGAGGCGGAGAGATAGGAAGGAAGAGATGTAGAGAGAAAATAAGAGATGGAGAGAGAGGGAGTGAGAGAAAGAGGGAGGGGAGAGAGAAAAGTAGAGAGGATGGATGGAGCATGAGAGGGATGTAAAAAAGTAGAAATAGAGGGAGAGAGGGAGAAAGGTAGAGATATGGAGAGATGGAAAGGGAAAGAGAGAGGGGAGATGGAAAGAGGAGATGTGAAGGAGAGGTAGGAGAGAGAGGTAGATGGTAGAGAGGGAAAGGGGAAGAGAGGGAGAGGGAGAGGGAGATGGTGGGAGAGATAGAGAGAGGGAGTGAAAGGGAGAGAAGGGGTGAGTGAAAGAGGGAGGGGGAAGAGAAAGGTAGAGAATGAGAGAGGGAGATGAGAGAGAGGTATAGGGGAAGAGAGGGAGATGTTAAGAGTGAGGGATATGGGAGAGAGGTAGATGGGAAGAGAGGGATAAGTTGAGAGAGGGATATGGGGGAGAGGTAGAAGGAAAGAGAGGGAGAGATAGAGAGAGAGGTAGAGGGAGAGTGAAGGATAATGGTAGAGAGAGGGAGGAAGAAAGGGAGAGAGGGAGTGGGAATGATAAAAATAGGGGAGAGGGGGAGAGAATGATATGGGAAAATTGGTAAAGGTAGAGAGGGATATGCGAGAGAGGTAAAGGGGAAGATATGGAGAGGTTGAGAGAGAGGTAGAGGGAGAGACATGGAGACTTGGAGTGAGAAAGGAGAGAGGGAGAGGGAAGGAGTGAAAGGGAGAGAGAAGAAGTGAGTGAAAAAAGGAGGGGAGAGAGGGCTAGAGGGAGAGAGGTACATGGAAAGAGAGGGTGAGGTTGAGAGAGAGGTAGAGGTATGGAGAGACAAAGAGGAGAGGGAGTGATATTCATCCAATTTATGGGTTTTAAACTTATGTCCATGCATCTACTAACCTAACACTAAAAATCATTATTTAAGAAAAAATAGTACAACTTGTAAGCAAAAATGTAACATGTATAATTTTAAACGTTATGGAACCTTATAATTGTATTTAAAATGTTGTATAATTTTAACTTTATAGTCCGTATATTGATTTTTTTGCATGTTTTATTGGTATTAGAGACAACATGGAGTTCGTTTGATTGACACATTTATGTTTGGAGACTCCAACATTCGTGTTTTATCAATATATGCCATGGAGGAAGAGTTGGATGACCCACCATGATGACATTCCATGTTTGCACGTCCATCGAGATCCTTTCACCCACCACAAAGGTATTGGTTTACATTTTATTTTATAATTAAAGAATATTTTTTCATCTTTACACATTTTAATCCTACAACTTTATAATGACATTTCTATTAGTATTCGAGAACGTCCTCATAGCAGTGGTCATCTCTTGACATCCTAGAATCAACCATAGAGGTATGACTTTTTATATTTTTAAATACAAGTTTATTTCATTTGATTGATTAAATTTACATTATTTTTTAATAATTTATCATCATTCAAAAATAATAACTATTCATTATGACATGTACTTCAATTATAGACTTGGAGGGGGATGAGGGCAATAGGAGTACGCACCGTTCGTCTGCAACAAGGGAGTCACCATCTTGGAGGTATAGTTATTTATTTTTGTTATCAAAGTAATTTTATTTAATTCAATAAGTAAAACTTGTAAATTTATTGCATATCCTCCTCGGGTGCAGGACCATCTCAACCTACTCCAACTAAAACAAGAAAACGTAGATGAAAAAATATCTCCTTATCTAGCTTGAACGGTAAGTTCTCCAATTCACTAAAGGGGTATGACGAGGAGGACACGATAGCTCCACCAACTTTAGATGATGAGAGAGCCTCTTTCTTTATCCATGATATGTATCGACACAAAGTGAGCGGGGTCTTGCAAATGAATCTCTATGTTAATAAATTTGGAAACATACTAGATGATGTTTGAGGAAATTATATATTTTAATTTCATTGTCTTAATTGGTTTTTGTCAAATTATCTATTTACTAGTCTATGTAAATATCAACTAATTCATTTTTATTTTATTAATATACAAAATAACCTTTTAAATTTTTGGGTTTTATGTATTTCAAGAAAATAATAGTTGATCGAGTGTACAACATATTCAAAGCATACATTCATAGAGAGTGGAAAGAAATACTAGAAGAAAATTTCAAGAGGATAATTGAATTAACTTAACACAGTTTTGGGAAAGCACACTATAAAATAGGATTAATCAAAAGTTGCAGCAAAAGGGTTTAGGAGAATAAAGAGGCAGATCAAGGTAATTTAATTGTGTAAATAACAATTAAAAAATATATATTCATGCTCTTTTACTATCTTTTTTATATATACTATGCAACTAAAATGTGAAGGAAACATGATGTGGAGAGGATACTTTTTCAACCACCCAATGCACTCTAAGAATCTTGGAATGGCCTTCGTGACAAATGGCTCCAAGAGGAGAATAACAAGGTTGCAAGTTAGTTAACTCAAGTTATGTTATCTAAAATTTTAACTTTGTTATTAATTAAATTATTAACATATATTATAATTAAAATGGGGAGGAAAAGTAACCAACTATTGGTTTTCAAGCACGAGTAAGAAAATGAGGACAAGTGACCCATCAAATGGGACAACACAACTTAGCGGAGTTAGTAAACAAATTTTAAAGTTCGATATATGTTATTCTACAATTTTATTTTATTATCTAAATTATATTACACAAATTATTAATACTCATATTTTTTCATTTCATTATTTTTACAAGAAACCCACTATAATATACTTGCAACAAAAGAAATGCAAACAACATTAAAATCAATGGGTTGGGAGTCATCTGAATCCATCAAGTAGATTGATGAGAATGAATTTGTTTCTATAAGACATGTTGTTTAATTAGTTGTGAGCTACATAATTATAAATTAAAACAATTGTAAATTTTTGTCATTATATATTTGCATGTTGATAGAGAATGGGAGTTGGAAGGGGAAGAAGGGGAGAAAAAACAATCAGAAAAGAAAGATGAAGAGGAGCTTGCAAACAAAAATGAGGAGGACAATGCTGAGGAAAAGGACAAAGAGGGGCAGGACTAACACCTAGGTACATATTGATTTGCTTTGTAATTTGGAAGGAATTGGTCCCTTTTTGTAATTTCCAAATGTAATATATCAGACATTATTATATAGTACAAATTGTCATATAAATATTATTTTTTCTTATTATGTGTAATATATGTTTCTTGTATTTTTCATATGCAAACAATATTATGATATTTTGCTAAGTGTTAATAAACTTGTTTTGTTTTATATGAGGAATCCTCAAAATAATATACAATAATGTAATATTATATATTAATTTAATTATAATTATATATATCGAGAAAATATAGTAAATAATAAAATAAATTAAGTTTCAAATAATATATTTACATTAAAATCTATAAAAGCCTATAAAATTTATTACAATATAATAAATCCAGAAATGATTATATATGATATATATATATATATATGATATATCGAGTTTTGTGTCATATTTGTACCAAAAAATTAGTGGCACAAATGCGCCTCAATTTTTATGTATTTAAAAAATGCCTAGTCATGTCAACCTTTTGTCACGTTTGTACCACATTTTTTACGCGAATTATCAGTAGAAACCATCCAAGAAGCCTTTAAAATGTCAAGTTTTTAGGAAAATTTGAATCAAAAAGTGGCATTATAAACACTTTATGTTATATTGGATGTAATTATAGATGGTAATCCTATGTTTGCAGAAACAAAATGTATGGAGATGAAAAATATTAAATAATGTATGCCCTAACAAACTAGTTCTCAGGTGAAACTAAAGCTAGAAATACGTGTGAGTGGAAAGAGCAGGGAGAAAGAAGTAAACAAGAATGATAATTGATGAAAAAATAAGTAGACAATGGTTACAAAACTTCGATAAGCGAGGATTTATGCATCTAGTTTCCTAAGATTTACAACTCTTTTGATGACCAATCATGACAAGATAAGGACTAGGAATATTTACCCTATGATCTTGGAAAAACTAGTTTACTCAAGGTTTGGGACACTTTCATTATTTTATTTTATTTTACTTATTTTTAATTTTTTAATAATCATGGATAAACCCTTGTGTCTTGTCTCATGCAACCAGGGAGACACATGGGATCAAGCCTGGAAATTGACAGACTATAGGTCATTTTTTGTAATTTTAAACGTATTTTACAGCTGAATTTTTTTTAAAACCATAGACAGTGAGAAGCTAAATTTTTTGAAAACAGTAAATTTTTTAAGTATTTTATATAAAACACAATACCTATTTATATATCTATGAAGAGATTATAGATATATCTATAAAAATCATTGGAAATTACAACCATCTAAAAGAGTTAAGCCGTCAACAAAATTTGATTTGACAGGTACAGATAATTTGAAATTTCAGGCCTGCATGGGATCATCACCAAAGAATAGGCATAGGAAAACAAGGGCCCAACTCCCAAATGCCAACCTCACATAACTAGTATGATGCAAGGGATCATCACGAAAGAGTGATAAAGTTAGTAGTGTGGAGGATTAGATATTTTTTTCTTGTTTTTGATTTATTTTGTTTCTTTCTTTTGTACTTTGAAATTTGAGGTTTTGGTGAAATGTTTCTCCCACACTTCAACCCCACGTAACTAGTAGGATGCAAGTGCTCAACATCAAAGGTTGAGGAGGGTGGGTGATATTTTTGGGGGATGATTTATTATAGTGTTTTGTGTGGAAAGAGAATTAATGAAGGAAAATTATGTCATAAAAATATTAGTGTAGGTTATGATTTATCCTTTTATTTATTTATTAGGATAATTCTTACACTTGTGTTAGCCCTACACTTGTCGGGTTAGCTTGTTAGGTGTACTAGTTGTGTGGATTTAGCTTCTCAGTTATGTTGAGTTAGCTTACTAGTCTTTTGGAGTTAACTTAACTACCAATATCAGTTAGTAGGAGTTCTTCACCATTGATTTAGGTAGTAGTTGCACTTACCTCTTCCTATATGTACATCTTTCTTATTGAATAATTCAAGTCATTCTATTGTAATGTATTAAGCATTATGTATTCTGATGGATTTCCATATATGATATTTTAGCTCTTCTAATTTGCAAATCTATGTGGTGTGCTCTTATCATCTGAGATCACATCTTGGAACAATATTCTTATTATTTCTTTCATGGTATCAAAGTTATAGATGATGTAGACATCCATCTGTAAGTTTTTCTTTGCAAGCAAGAGTTTATTTTTTCATGTATTCAGAATTTGTTAGCACTTTTCTGTAGCATGAATTTTTATGTAAAACGGAGTGTGCCATTGGATTTGGAAGGTGCCAAAACCCTAGAATCCACTATAAACTTGACCATGTTTCTTTTTTCCATTTAAGAGACAGTCAAATCTGGATGCAAATCTGTACCATGGGTGCATTCTTTTATCCATTGGATATAAGCGTGTACCTTCCAGATGTAGTCTTTTACCCTCTAGATATTTTGGTTTTGGATTCAGTATTTTATCCACTGGATGTAAATCTGTACTCTCTGGGTGCATTCTTTTATCCATTGGATAAAAGCGTGTAGCTTCCAGATGCAATCTTTTACCCTCTAGATATTTTAGTTTTTTATGCAGTCTTTTATCCACTGGATGCAGATCTGTACCCTCTGGGTGCATTCTTTTATCCATTGGATAAAAGCGTTTACCTTCCGGATGCATTCTTTTATCCTTTGGATATTTCAGTTTTGGATGTAGTCTTTTATCCACTGGACGTAGATCTGTACCATTTGGGTGCATTCTTTTATCCATTGGATATTGACATGTACCCTCTGGACATTTTAGGTTTTTGGTGCAGGATTTTATCCTTTGGTCACAAGCATGTATCGTGTGGATGCACTCTTTTACCCTTTGGACATTTGCGTGTCACGTTTACCTTTTGAAAAGAGATCAGCATTAAAATATTATTTTAATAGCACAACCTTGTAGAGCTCATAACTTTTGATCTGTATCTCGGATTAAGGTGATCTTTTTTTTGAAATTGTGTATTTTTTTGAGATATACGCATTGGTGAAATTTTTATAAACATATTTCAAATGTAAAAGGTATTGTTACTCATTGTAATATTTACATGCACTCAATTATAAAGTGTCAAATTCGGGAGGGTGTTGTGATCACTTGTGGATGCATTTTCGGTTGAGCCCGACGTCCTAAAATTTTGGGTGTTGCATTCTTGTATCTATGGGTGTATACATTTATATCTCTCTTGTTTGTTGAGATATTTTGGATCTATATTTTTGACACTTTTTTTGGCATGTTGACAGTCTCTCTTGTGGGGAAGCTATTCTGGTGGAGCCCAGTGTTAGTTTGTCAGTGTTCGAGTAGTTGATTTTGACAACTCATACATATTTTTGGTGTCACTCTACCCATTCTGTAGTATGGGAGGATGTGGTGTTACTACTTCTTTAGGTTTCGTGCCCTTTCCTTGTTACCTTGGCTTTTCTTGGATCGTGACACTCCTATTTATTTGGATCTCGTGTCCTTGCCTTGTTGCCTTGGTTTTTCTTGGATCGTGGCACACCTATTTGTATAGCAGTTGATCAAATTATGTTTGGTGTTTGTTTTTCACTTTTCAACATCACTTCATTGACAGTCTCCTTGCATGGAGCTATTCTGGTGAAGACCAGTGTCAGTTGTTTTTGAGTTATATGATCAAGCAATGGATTCAGACCATAGTGTGCACCACACTTCTTCAGCATTGTACAATTTTTTGGAGTCGAGCTTCTGAGGATATCTTGTAGCAATATTTTTCTCTCTACTTTGTTATTACTGGTTTTGGGTACCTTGTGATGTCCATTTTTCCCAGTTTTTGTACGTGGGTACCTCATCAGGCCTTGTTGCCGGGACCCACCTTCTTTTCCACCCACCTAAGCTATGCTTACGGGAGGGTGTTAGTGTAGGTTATTATTTATCCTTTTATTTATTTATTAGGATAATTCTTACACTTGTGTTATCCCTACACTTGTTGGGTTAGCTTGCTTAGGTGTAATAGTTGTGTGGAGTTAGCTTCTCAGTTATGTTGAGTTAGCTTACTAGTCTTTTGGAGTTAACTTAACTACCACCATCAGTTAGTGGGAGTTCTTCACCACTGATTTAGGTAGTAGTTTCACTTCCCTCTTCCTATATGTACATCTTTCTTATTGAATAATTCAAGTCATTCTATTGTAATGTATTGAGCATTATGGATTATGATGGATTTCCATATATAGTATTTTAGCTCTTCTACTTTGCAAATCTAATGTGGTGTGCTATTATCATCTGAGATCACGACTTGGAACAATATTCTTATTGTTCCTTTCAAAAAAATCCTATAGAATATCACCTTGGGCCAAAATACTTTCATCCTATTAAGGGTTCATACGATGAAAGGAACTGCAACAAGTAGGAAGGCTAGACACACATAAATCATT
>CM034151.1:159334309-159355400 GCA_019776745.2 Taxus chinensis | reverse complement strand
CTCCCCCAAGCCCATGGGAGAGAGAGTAGAAAGCTTTAATAATGCACAAGTAAAGGGAACATGGGTGAAAAATCACACACACATAAAATTTTCCCACACAACAACCAAATGAACAACACTTATCACATGAGGAAAAAGTCCATGTTTTTCTCCAAGGGAAGAGTGGCAAGGAGCCCATAAGAAGATAAAATGTGAACCAACCATATGATCACTATAAAAATCTCCAGCATTCCTTCCTGATCTATCCATTCGAAAATACCCTCCTTATCACTCCATCCCAAACACCAAGCCTCCTCCTTGGAAGGATTTTAAAACCATACATGGTTTCCTTGCCAAGGATGGAGAAGGAGGTTCAAACCATATGAAAAATCCTTCTCCACATCAAAAAATATGAGGGGAGGAAGAAAATTAAGACCATCATGGCTTTCCCATCAAGCCATGTGGTGCAAGAGGGAACATTCTTCCCTCTTCCCCATACAATTCCAAAAATCCACCTCAAAATTAGGATGGATTGGAGAAAAAGAAAGGAACAACAATCACATAATACACCCACAATCAAACATGAGACAAACAAAGTTCAACAACCCTTATTTCTATTCACATTATACTATAGAAAACAAAACAAGAGTATGAAGCCTACCTCAAAACAAGAAATCCAACTTCAAGCGCTACAAGCTCTCCCTAGCTCTAATCTCCAAGCTCTCTAACTCCAAATTCAAGAGTAAAAAATGACAAGCAAAAGTTCCTACCCCTCTCCATGAGGGAGTATAAAAAGAAGAACAAGTCACCAATCCTCACAAATGAGAGGGTGATATGTGTCACCCCTCTCATCTCCCAACAAAAGATTCCCAAAATCACAAAGAGCATAAAGCAAAACATATTTTTGAGGTAATCTCCTGAATTTCCTAAAATGCAAATAAATCCAATACACTTTATCTTTTAATAAATCACAAGAATCCACCATACTTAGAAGATGGTGACATGAGAGGGGTCATATGGGAGGAAAAATATCATTTGAACTTGAAAAGAGATCCCCTACCCATAGGTAGGGTCCAAGGGGCTCATTTCCATGTAAGGGAGACCCCTAAAGTGAAAAGAGGCCCCCAAAATTGCCACATTTATCCCAAATTCGAGTTTGGGTAAAATGACTCAAGAGAAGAGGTGGTGGGGCCCACCCAAATGATAATTATGTGGACCCAAACCACTAACAAAAAAATTAACTAACTAAAAACACAACTAACACATGTAAGGACCATTAGGTCCCTAAACTAGCTTATCACAAGGCTAAACAAATTATAATTAGGAATCACCAAAGGTGTCCAAACACGAATATGACACAAACACACAAGGCTATACACAATCAAGCATGGATAAAGGAATCATCCCAGTCATCCACTTGTGTAACTTGAGGTACCACCTTGAAACCCACATTCTCCTTTGTGCCTTGTAATCTGCACAATCAATTCAAACATTAAACGTAGCTACTCGATAAAATATATTAATTAAATAATATCAATAAATCAATCATGTATAATCATTCTAACTATACCACAATCAATGTCAGTATAAAATGACTAAGCACTATCAACGTACATCCATTTTAACTCAAGCTATGATATCCATCTACGCACTTACACGACAACATTCAATTAATCATTATCAACCAACAATATCAAAGTATACGACAAAATCATACATCTATCCATCATATATGAAATAAAACCAACTGTATCACAAAATATTGATATCGAGAACCATATAATGAAAGAAACTAAGATAATGATCCATAATGATAACTTGGCACTATGTGCCCTAATCATCGCAAGTGGCATCACAAGAACTATAAAGAAACCACATAATATCTAAATAGTGCTAAAATCCATGTCCATAATCTAGTAAAAGCAAATGAGTCAACAAGTAAACTGATGCAAGAAGAGGTGGGCACTACAGATCCCTAAATCTTCCCAAAGCTAATGCACATCCATTAGGGCGAACACTACTATAGTTCTGAAAAACTCAACTAGGTCAAGAAGTTTAGCTTCCCTCATTTCCAAGAACACCAAGTTCCCCACTTCAAAGTATTAGTAAGAGAAAAATCTTATCAAACATGTTCCAAGTGGTAAAAGTTGCCAACTAGTTGCATTCATATAGATGTTACATGTTAGGTAAGTAAATATGTGTGGTTTGATGCCTCTTTAGAGTATTGTTGATGTGGGTGGTGAAAAAAATAAAATTCAAACCAAATGCTAACCTTCTTGTAGGGTCTTCCACCCATGGTTAGGGTTTTGGTGTATGTGGTTTTGGGATTGTGTGACATTTAGGGTTTTATAATGAGACATTTCCAGGCTATCGAGGAACCTAAAAAGTTACAAAACTCCATTCCAAAAGGGTCTAAAACTGTACCATAGGGACATGACCAATGTACATCATGACCAAGTTGTTGGGACCATACACCAGGGTAATTACAGATGAAAGTATGAAGCATTTTCAATATCTGCACTCCTATATTCTCTCGTATATGTATCTAGATCTCACTTGTTTAGTATTGTATGGATAACTATATCTTACCTATTGTGATTTCTATCTTGTATCATATTGTAGTTATTTATTGTAATAACTAATACATTATCTTGATGTTGTATAATTAATATTGGAAGTTAATTAATAAAAATAGCTCCTAGTTTCCTAATATTACACTCCTTTTTAGTGTTGAGTACATCCATAACATATTAATCTACAAAATTCAAAAAGGGTTTAAACACATAACTTCCGAATGGAATTGCATAGTCCTCATCAATTTAGCCAAATCCTCAAGTCCTATTTCTTAGTCTACACAACATCTTTCAACGTTTATTTTGTGTGCCATCGTGTTTTCTCAATATGATGTGAGATCTATTGCCTCCATAACCTCCACACTTACTTCTCAACAATATTTTTTAAACATTCAATTTTGTTAATTTATCATTTGGAAATTACAAGTTTGGATTTGTTCTTGTGCTAGGAAAAATTCTCACATTCCAATCTCAATTGATTTGTCCTTCTCTCTCTCATATGACTTGATAATCTCTACACACTTCTTTTTCTTTCACTCGTATAATAATAATTATCCGAAGTATTATTCTATCATGAGAGAACTTTCTCAAAATTTTACTATGTCATCATTAGATCCTTGTATGGAACTTAAAAATAGGATCAAACCATACCATGGTTTAGGATGATCTAGATGGTCTCATTACCCCTCTTCTAAGGAATATTTTCTTAGTTTTGTGTTCAAAGAAAGGTTGAAAAAGCTATGGAATGGGGTAAGAACACTTAAGAACCCCAAATATTTGTGCAAAACCGATCAAATGGACCATTAGATAAGAAGTAAACAAGGATTCCTAATTTGCATGCATTAACCTTGAAGAAAACAAGCAAACTTAACAAATATAATTACCCTATATTCTTGAAAGCTTAAATAAGTGAGCCTAATAAGGATCTAAAAAATCAATTTGTGCTTAAGAAAATAGGAGCTCACCATTAATGGATTTAAGGCCAATGGTTCTTCCCATTTACTCCATGGTGTGTGGTGTGTTGCAAAAGATAAAGCATATAGCTTAATAAAATGAAATAAACCTCCTAATCCTAGCCATAATACTATAGTTTATGTTAGAGGGAAGAAGCGTTCTTGTAAATGAGAGGAGGGTAGTGGGATACTTATAGTTTTCCATTTGGGAAAGTGGAGGAATTTTGGTGCATGTGGGACTAAAGGATAAGACAAAAAGCTGATTAGGAAGTCAAAGTAGGATTTGACTAAGTTTAGAAGAGGTTGATCATGGTTAGGACTAGTTAATACTAGGTTAGGCTAGTTAAATTTGTTTTAGAGAGGAATTAGGGTTTTGAGAGGTCTAATAAATCTAATGAAATGGATTGATAGTCTAGGAATCTAATAGAAGCAGTCTAAAAGAGGATAAGAAGAGGATTTAGCCAAGAAGAGGCTTATATTATCATGTTTAATTGACTTATAAGAGGAATATGACCAAAAGAGTGTCGTAAAAGGGGAGTTAGATGGGTCTAACTGACGGTATGCCATCAATTTGCGAGGAGGAGAATAGTTAGTTAAATATTAAGAATAATAGTGCTTTGATCAAACTACATGTGTCTACATTTTCCCCTCTTTGGGGTTACATAAGCTATGTCACTTCAAATAAAGTAGACAAGCATAAATGAGTAGAACATTTTTAAGGGGTAGAAGAAAAATTAGTTAGCTAAAGGGATGCCCCCTTGAGTTTTGATGGGGCGATGGAAGAACTTGATCGAAGATTGAAAAGAGAACAGAAGAAAGAGAAGCATGAAGAGAAGATGAAAAAACAATAAGAAAAGGGGATATTGAGTTATCCACAAACCAGTGCCAATAATTTTTAATCATTATTTTTCTTAGCATCCTCATCATTGGTCTTTATTAAAATGTAAGCATACGACGAAAGCATAAAATGACATGAAAATACAAGATACAAACACATGTCCCTTATTAAAACAACAACTCCATGCAGCATACAAACATGCAATGCAATACGAGAAGTAAAAAAAATCATCTAACAGGGAAATAAGTCAAATCACACACATTCAAACCAACAATGTTTAAGATAGTTACACAAATAATTTTTTATCGAGATGTAGTCCCAAAAATTTTGATAAACGATGCCCCAAAAAATTTGTATATGCAAGGGAAAGGATGGAGGATACTTGGGTCCAATGGAAAAGCAACGTGCACGACAAAAAAATACAAGACAATTGATAGTGCCGCCGAGTACAAATGAAGTAAGCAACGTAGCTTTTGTAAATGATTATAGAATTGGGTGATCCATGAGTCGTTATTTCAAAACATGTGAAAATTTCAAAAAGATACGAGATGATTGTCATGCGAGAGACACAAATTTCAGCTGAAAATGAGCTTTTTACGAATTTTAGTCCATTTTCAAAGTTTTAACGATTTTTTTGGATTTGTGGATGATTTTATAATTTTTAAATTTTTGATTGGCCAGAGGAATTTAGGAAATGGAAGGTCACCTAAAAGCACGTGAAAATTCCCCAAGGCAAATAGAATGGGTGTCGGGTGGTAATAAAATGCCTCGATGAGAAGAAAAACAAGCCAACAATAATTATTAAATTTTTTTTGCATGTGTAGTAAAGAAACGCACAAGAAAAAGCTAACAAAACTAAACAAATATACAACCAAAACTATACAAACCGACAACTAAAAGCAATTTAATCATTAACTTGTTTTTACGGGACAACATTGATATATTTTCTGATGTTTTTGGGTTATCTAGAAAGATATGTTTTCAAGGCTACTATTCACATTGTTTTCGGGGTTTTCCCAAGACAATATTACTACGTTGGTGTAGTTTTTTACCTATAAGGGGGATTTTCTGAATCTTTAGATTTTTGTGTATCCTTTTTCTGAATATTTTTGTATTTTTCTAAGGTCATGTTCTGAACGCAATGTACAAGGACAAAGAAGCGTGGATGCCCCTAGTGTGATGTGGGAATATACAAAGGGTAGAATGCCATGCACGTATGTACAAGAAATTGGAATGTGAAGGTGCCCCCAACGTTAGATGGGAATATACAAAGGCACATCCTTTATGCAGATATAAGAGAAAATAAGCTAGATCATGGCTCGACGAAGATGGATTTGGCAGGGTTCCTAGACCTAGCAAAGGAAGTTATTTCTAGAAAGCGTAGAGGGTTACCCATCCTTATGTAAGAGTAACTTGTGACCGGTGAATCCTCCTTGAGCATTGAAAACTGGTTTTCACCCAAAGACCTGCCCACTATGCCATAATTGCATGGTTTTCACATGTGGATGACCTGTTTTTCCTTTACTATTTTCTTTCAAAATTTTCATGTTTTGCTTGTGTTTTCTTTGTTTTTCTATTTTTTAGTTCTTATTTGATATTTGCACCATGCTTAAGCATAAAACCGCTTGAGATTCATGACATTCATTGGTTCTGGAATCTCTTCACCATCTAAATATGCCAGTTTATAAGATCATGACCCATATTTAACAACCACTACATAAGGCCCTAGCCAGTTGGCCTCAAAATTACCTTTCTTTCAGCACTAGATCACCTACATCAAACTCATGATGAATGATCCATTTGTTATATCCTCTTGATACTCTGTTTTGGTAGACCTTGAGGTGATTAAGCGCTATTATCTGATTTTCAACCAATAACTCTAGCTTTGCTAGCTGAGCTACTCTATAGTCTTCGTCTTTATCAAGATAATCCCAGAGAGATATTCTTAGGGAGGGAAGCTCCACTTCCAAAGGTATGATGGCTTCAATGTCATAAACTAGGGAATATAGGGTCGCACTAGTAGGGGTGTGGATAGAGGTTTGATAGGCCCAGAGGGCAGGATGTATCTGTAAGTGCCAATTACAACCAATCTTACTTACCATTTTCTCCATGATTTGTACAAGGGTTTTATTGGTAGCTTTGGCCTGTCCATTACCTTGGGGGTAATAGGGGCTAGACCACTTGAGTTGAGTATGGAAACGTTAACACAATGTCTTAACCGTTTTGTTTTTGACGGATTTACCATTATCAATGACAATGGCGAAAGGGATACCATAAAAGTAGATGAGATGGTTCATGATGAATTTAGAAATTTGCACACCAGTGACATAAGTAAGAGGCACATCCTCTACCCATTTAGTAAAATACTCGGTGGTAGTGATAATGTGGGCATGGACATTTAAAGAAGAAGGATGGAGCTTCCCTATGAGATCCAGGCCCCATTTAGAAAATGGCCAAGGTGTTATGATAAGATGTAAATCCTGTGCTGGTGCATGTATCAAGTTTCCATACTTTTGGCATAGCTCACATTTCTTGACAAAATTACAACAATATGCTTCCATGGTGGGCCAATAATAACCCACCCTTAAAATATTCTTAGCCAAGACCATACAACTAGTATGCACTCCAAAAATACCACCATGTACTTCCTTAATAACATGGACTAAGTCAGTAACATCTGAACAGTGAAGCAGATTCTTGTCGTAGCCACGGCGATAGAGGGTGCTCCTAGGAGGGTATAACGGGCTATACGGTGGATAAGGGATTTATTTTCAGAATGGGTAATTTCTGGGGGAAATATGCCATCTTATAGGTATTAGAAGATAGGGTCATACCAGGGGGATAAGGAACCAAAAATTTCAAATGTCAAACAAGATTCCGACATGTCATATGTGGGCATTTGTAAATGTTCTACAAAGAAAGGCATTTTTCACTCATGAGGTAGAATGCATAAGAGAGATCCAATTGTAGCCATAACATCTGCTGATCTATTATGTGACCTTGGTTTTTTCTCAAATATGATCCATATAAAGTATTCTTTCAGGGTCTCAACTAATTTTTTGTATGGAATGAGTTTCTCATTCTTAACCTTATACTCATCATTAACTTGTTTAATGATAAGTTGGGAGTCTCCAATGACTCGTAGCTATTTGATATTCCAAGTAATAGCTAGTTTGAGGACAACAATGAGCACTTCATACTCTATAATACTATTAGTGTAGGGGAATCCCAAATGGAATGCTCTTGGGATAACCTCACTTGTGGGAGTGATGAGCACTACTCCTTCCCCCGATCTGTGGAAGGTGAATGATCCATCAAAATGGACCTGCCATTCTACAGATTCTTCAACATACATCATGGATGCATCTGGCAGGTCCAAACATAAAGGTTCCATTCCTGGTAGAGGAAATTTTGCCAACTGATCAGCCAATACATGTCCTTTCAAGGACTTCTGATTCATAAACTCAATATAAAATTCACTTAGGAGAATGATCCAATTATCCATTCATCATGGAAGGGAGGGTTTGGATAAAAGGTACTTGAGAGGGTAAACTTTGGATATTATTTTGGTTTTATTGTTAAGGAGATAGTGGCGAAGTTTCTAAAAAGTGAAGACAACTACCAGATAGGATTTCTCAATCTATGAGTAATTTAACTCATAGGAAATCAGAGTGCGATTGAGGTAATAAAATTCCCTTTCTATATGGTCTAGATCATATTAGGAAAACAAGAGATGTAAAAGAGGAGAGGTCTATATGGAGTAGGTGACATGAGTATGGGTGGGTTAACAAGGTATTGTTTTAGTAATGCAAATTCCCTTTGACAATCTGGTCCCCAATTGAATGCTACATCCTTCTTTAGGAAATGTGTATATGGGTGGCACTTATTCGTAAGTTGTGAAATAAAGTGACGGATTGCCTGAATCTTTCCATGTAAACTTCTCAATTGTTTGAGAGTCATAGGTGGAGGCATTTCTATGATTGCTATAACCTTGGTAGGATCCACCTTTATGCCTCTTTGTGAAACAATGAAACCTAGGAGTTTTCCTAATAAGACGCCGAAGACACACTTCTTAGGATTCAAACGAACCTTATAATCTTAAAGACGTTGAAAAATACGTCTCAGTACTTCAGGGTGCTCTCCTCTACTTTTGGATTTGGCTAGTTAGTCATCAACATAATCTTCCATGATGTCATTCATCATGCCATGGAAGATGACAATAATTGTATGTTGATAGGTAGCTCCATCATTCGGAAGAGGTGGCGTCAATCTCAAAGGGTGGATCATTGTGAGGTCATATTCCTAGACCATGTTTATTTGATTTTAAGTGAGGGATAGGAATGTGTTACAATCGCCCTTGCGTATCGATTCCACATCCCAACCCTTTGTAACCCATGAAAAACATCATGTGGTGGACTTTGACATATTGGGGTGCCTAATGGCATGAATCCATGGTTCCTTCTGGTACTCTGTTAGTAGGATCCCCTAACATCTTTTCCTCGGATAAGAAACCACTAGGAATGAACTTCTCCAATGGTTTAGGGAATTGTTCCCAAGTGCTTTTGAAATGAAAATAGGGCTTTCCTCCAATCTTCTATTTTATGATTAATGGCCTTGGTTTCTACTTCGCATTCTTGCGGAAGCTTAACCCCTAGTTCTAAGACTCTTGTGAGTACTTGATACCTGTTGTAATAAAGGAGCTTGTAAAAGCGACCTAGCTCTAATTAGTGTTGTTCTTCAGAGGATTCAGACTCCTCTCTGATATGATCAATCAATGGCTTTGTGTCTTTAACTTGTGAAAAGAGAGGTGCTAAGTTGTTTCTGCTAAATGGGAATGATTCAAAAGGATTCTCTCCTAAGTAGTGGTCATTTGGTTTGGACGCCATATTCGTGATTCTAGGCATCACTAGTGAAAGTGATACTAGATTTTGTCTAAATTTCCTTCAAAGTTTGAGTGAAACCTAGGTGTATGTTTGTGCAAGTCACTTGATGTGATGTTGAAATAACCTTGTGGTGTTCTAGAAGTAACATTATGGAGTTGGTTTTATGATTCAAAGAACACTCTTATGAACACCCAAATGAAACGATAACTAAAATTTTTGCTTCTACCAAGCCTATACCCTAACTATGATTCTGATGAAAGGCCCAAAGTGGATAGTGACAATATCATATCAATACATAGGTCAAGTTATAATTATAGCAAGGCTTGAATATTAAAGTGGTAATGAGGCAATCTCTCGACGAGGTATAATAAAAGTAGTTTGAATGCCGATGAAAGCTAAGTTTTCTGAAAAATGGAAGTTACGAGTATGTATAGTGTGACAACACTATCCTGATACATTAACCGAGTAAGCAAGGTGTTAGTATCAAGATGATGTTATTTTAGTATATATAAGGAAATATCAACACCCTAAAAAAGACTTAGATGATGTCGAAACTGAAACGAAGTATGAGTATAGCAAGAAGTTGCTAGTTGCACAAGCAGCGTAACTGCACAATAAAGGGACTTGTTGGTGCTCAAATTAGTCTCACCCTGTTTGTCATTGAAATTTCTCAGTTTACGGCCTCTGTCATGTTTTCTATCTCCCTGTATTGGTGCTTGAAGTCTCTATCCTTCATTTGGTTGTCCATGATCTAGTCCCTTCCTTGGTCGAGGATCACTTAAAGGTCTAAAATTTGTTTTTCATTCCTCTGTCCCAATCTAAACAGAGTTTGTAACTTGGGCATAAAACTCAGGTTGTTCCTTTCCTTCCATTTTCCACAGTCAAGTTTTGTTGTCCATGTCATTTTTTTCCTAAAAAAATGTGGAAATGTGATTGGATGTAGCTCAAAGGATCATATTTTAGCCTTATAATATTTCCAATTCTCTATACTTGAAGAAAGATTCATTTCTAGGCTTAAATGGTGATTTTCCTGTATTTTACGGTTTGACGGGTGTATTTTTCCCTGTCAAATTTACATCTCAGCATCAGTGGAAACGTGGCCCCTTATTGGTTGGATTTATCTTGGCGGGGCACTTTAAAAACTCTAAGGCTCGCTTTAACCCAAAAAATGTCCACGTGGAGGAACGACGCTCATTTGAAAATTCACCTTTTGGTTTGGCCTTGGAGTTGCATTGGGGGGACACGTGGAGGTTTCCACAGCTTTTCCCAGACTTAGAAAAATTTCTCATGTAGATGGTATAGTTTTGGTGGACCATGGACGCGTGGAGGGCTGGCGCTCATTTGAGGATCTACCTCAGGGTGCCACCTTAACAATTGCAACAAGGAGACATGTGGAGGCTTCTGTCGGCTTCGATTTCTACTTAAATTTTTCAAAGAAATTTTATAAGGCATGGGACACGTAATGAGTCTTGCACTTGTTCAAGGTCTCCACTCTTGCGGCATCATCTCAAATTTGTGCCATAAAGACATGCGGAGGCTTCCACTGGGTCTGCCCATACTTAGACTTCTTAAGCAACTTTATAAAGGCCTTGGACATGTGGAGGGACCGCGTCTGTTTGGGGACCAGACCCCCTAAGTTTTATTGTTGAAGAAGGCACTAGGAGAACACTTGGAGGCATTCTGCTCACTCTACCCTTTGCTTGGAATTTTCAAGAGCTTAAGGAAACTATCTCGGACCCTAGACACATGGTGCCTTCCACTAAACCTTCAAATTTTCTAATAGACTCTACCGGATTGAGACACATGTTGAGCGCATACACTTATTTTGGGTCTTTACTTTTGGGGACCATCTCAAAATGTGCCAATGAGACACATGTGGAAGCTTTTGTTGGCTCCTCTTTACACTGAGACTTTTCAAAGGCCAAAATGTGTTTTTCTTGGGCCAAGGGTATGTGGAAGGCTTGCGCTTGTTTGGGACTTGCCTCTATGCTTCTCCTTTATAATTGCACCAAGGAAACATGTGGAGGGCTATGATATAAATTAGAAAATGGGTATAATCAATGGTTGTTATGCATTTCACCTGTTTTTCTACCTTTTTTTCTCCAAGACTCCTTGAGACGTGAATACGCACTGTTTTTCATCGTTCTTTGATGAAATTCCTTTTCATCTCTATCTGTAAGGTGCCATTGAATGGATTTGAAACTTAAATTGTGAGTCCAAGGATTGTTAAGGTTGATATTTTGAAGTGGGAATTGCTCAGGCACTCACAAAAATGGGAATTACTAGAGGAAATGGATGCGGGGCAGAATTGTAGAGGAAAGAGAGGGAAAAGGGATGAAATGATGAAAGTGTAGGTGCAAAAGATGAAAAGGGTGTTTCCTCAATAGTGAAAAAGATTACCTATCATATCCAGTTGTGCAGAGTTTGCGGAAAATGATTAAAAAGGGGATTTCTCGCATGACAGAATCAGAATGATTAGAAAGATTGCCAAAAATTTGTGACATGACATTCTAGTCATTAGTCGAGAGCCCAAGAAACGTGATCAGTTCACAATTGTCGCACCTGGCATACTTTCGGATCTGAATTTGTTAAATGTCACTTTCTAAAGAAAATTGTTAACAAGAAAAGGTCCCTCGAATATTATTTCTTTTTGGGGGGAAAATTGAGTGAGTAAAATGTATAAATGCAATGAGAATACTCTTGCAAATGGTCGAAGGTTGAATTCTTAAGAGAAAATTTGAGAAATTTGTCTTCGTGAGAGACCAAGCTGAGATAACCTATTATTTTCTTCTGTGTTAGATTTTCTATCATGTCAAGTTGGTTGTAGATGTATAGCCATTGACGAGCATTGAGATTTCTCTGGAAGCTTTCCCCTGCTGATGAATCTAAGCAATTTTGAAATTAATTTGTGTCTAATCTCTAGCAATTTGTGTCTTCTTTGTTTCAGAATGTTTGCAAATAGTTTCTTTCATTCCTATTGCAATCTTACATTGAAATATTTGTGAAATCACATAGGATCTCATCCCTATGATAGTTTAATGGTATTTTCAATTTCATTTCAAGAAGAGCCTTCATCTTGGATGAGATAAAAAAATTTAAAATCAATTCACTGTCATTTGTTGATAAATATTATCTGTAAGTCTTCGGGTGTACCTTAGGCATGATTGATCAGAGACTTTGGTGTTTAATTGAGTCTTTCAATTCAAGCCTTCGTGTTAGAGTCTCAAAGATTATGTGAAAATGTGTTGATCTGGGCCTCCATTGAAGCACACCTTCTGGTTGAAGGAATGTCTTAACTATTCTGAAGCTTTCTATTGTTAAAGTTGTTCATTGTTGTGAAGTCCCTTCGAAGATATGGTATAATCAACTTTATCCTGCTTCATCTCCCACCAAAATTATTCAAAAACCATGAATCCACCCTAAAATACCCCTGTTTGCCCTATGTATCAACAAAGGAACAAAATCTACTTACTAAAATATGCAGAACAATCAGGATTTCTTAATGTCTTCAGTAACCTTAGCCTTGTGTTGAAAGTATCTCCATCATTTAGAAGTGACAAATCTTAAGAGTTAAATCATGAAGTATTGATCGTAATTTCCAAAGGTTTTCTTCATAGAATTTGTGAAAAATAAGGATATCTCCATCCCCTTCATCAAACAAAGGTTACACTAAGGGTCCTCTCACCCTGGTCAAAGAGGCACAGCCTAAAGTAGTGAGGACAGGTCAAATCCTCTTAAAGGTGTTATCCATCTCTCCACAAATCTGAGTAACAAAGGGCCAATTAGATCTCATCCCTAGCTACAAAATGACACATACTATGATCTATCTATCTCTAAGCTCAATGTCAAATCTTTGTTTCTACTCGGCTTGAAAGGGAGAGCAAATTTGGATAACAACACTCGTGGTGCCACTGTCAGGGACTCTTTGAAGTATTTGAACAAAGGTGTACGTGTACAGACCTTGGTAATGCTTTTTACATATTTTAAAGTGCTAATACATTACAGAAACATCATTATCTATTCAAATTTGTAAGAATTGTTTAAATTTGTGGGTTCTGAGTGCAATATTTCAAGCTTATACAATTATTGCACTAAGATTTGTATCATCATTGATAAATTTTAGTAAAAGAAGAGAATATCTTGTAAGCTTTTGCATGAATCTGGTATTGACAGACATTTGATAGGTCTTTCATAGTGCATTTGCACAAACTAAGGTGAAAATCCTTAGTGGCGACTCCATGTTGTTTAAATTCTTTATAAATACTAGTGTCTTAACATATATCAAGTAAGATTTGTCATTAATATCTGCAAATATGGAAGGAAGAAGATCTTTCTTCACCAAGGACCCTAGTAGAAGGTTGTTTCAAGAGCTAGGAAAGTCTAATTCAGAAGGAAGAAGAATTTGGAAGGTTGTTGGAGATCAAGCATCAAGAAAAGAGATCTCAATTGGTGAAATTGATCAACCTATGATTAAAGATTGGAGTACTTCCTCAAGTGCTTATGAATCATGTAGTATCTTTGTTGAATTGAATTCTCCATTTGGAGAGGGTCCTTCATCTGTATTCGAAACATTTTCTTCTCAATCTCCCCCTGTATTTTCAAAATCTAATAGAGTTTTCCAAGAGACAGAGCCTTTAGAGGGAAGTCATTCTGAAAATTGTATCCCTGTACCACACATACCCCTCACTCCTCATCATTTTGTCTCTCCTGTAAGATCACCTCCTTAGAATAATATGGCTCAGCCTCCACCTAGACCTCCATTTGTTGTTAATACTTTTGGTCCCATCAGTTTTAGAGGTATGGTTGGCTATCCAAATGTTGTGCCACAGGATGTAAGAAACATATTACCTAAGTTTCAAGGAAATAATGCAATAACTGGTGATCAACACTTGAAACTCTTTGTCAATATGATGGAGGACTTTGAAATAGAGTTTGAGGATGTATACATTAAATTATTTATTCATACTCTAGAAGAAGATGCAAGGGACTGGTATAAATCTCTGCCAGATAATTCCATTGACTCCTGGACAGAGATGAAGAATGATTTTAGAATGCAGTATGGTGATAAAACAAACCCTAGGTTTCTTTTATCAGAGTTTGAAAATATAAAAAAGAATCCTAATGAATCAGTGCATGATTTCAATACTAGATTTAACAAAACATTGAGAAGACTGCATGTTAATTTGAGGCCATGTGATGAATCATGTCTGATAAAGTATTCAGATGCATTTGATAAGAAAGCTCTTATTATTTAAGGGATAAGAACCTTGGGACTTTGAGGTAGGCCTTTACCATGGCTCTACAAATTGTGAAAAAAATTAAAGCAGTTGGAAAACCTCCTAAGAGGGAGGGTGTTAAATTTATCAACCTTGAGAAGCCTCAATCAAGCAAGGTTGTGGATCTTGAGGAAGTTGTAAGGAATTTGGATGGGGCTGTCAAAGAAATCTCTTACAAGCTGGCCAGGGAAGAGAAAGAGATTGGACAAGGTTCTCAGGGGCAACATAGTCAACAAGGGCAAGATAGACTTGTAAATCATCCTAGAAATGATCAGAGGTCTGATGAAAGAGGTAAAGGACCCATGGGAGCTAGAAAACCCCAAGCTAGGGAAAATAGAGTAGTGCCTGATCCTTTAAATTCTAGAGTTGTTGTTGAAGAGACAAATCAAATGGATTGGTGTGAAAAATGCTTCTTACCCCACCCGCCATGTGAAATAGATCAGCAAGTTGAAGAAGCTGATGATGATGACAACACTAATGATGATGCATGCATGGTGGACTACTCTACAAGCTCACAACAAGGAGCAAATTCAACTGAGGTAATAAGTGCAAGAACTGCTACAAGTTTTTGGGACTGCATTCACTGGGTACCTCTTCTTCCTCCCTCTCATGCTTTAGAAATAGATATGGTACAAGCATTCAAACTTCCTAATAATGATTTTGAGTACCTAAGAGCTCTAATGATTCAAGAAGTATGATGGAGGAATACCATCAAAAGAGGATAGACAACTACTAATGAATGATGTTGTGGCCCAAGAAAAAGAGTATAACACAAGAAGTAAAGTTGTCAAAGGGGCAGGGCCTCAAGCCAAACCAAAGACCCCAGTTCTCACCAATGTCCCAAAAGAGACTCCAAAGAAAGATACATCTGACAAAGGCCCTGTTGTCTCAAGTAGAACTAGTGTGCCCACCCATGCCCAAAATGTTAAAAACCTTGTTCCATCTGATGAGCTTTTCAATCTTTCTCCAAATGTTGCTTTGCCCAAATACATTCCCTATGACATTGCCCAAGTCTTGAGTCAGATCAAGATTTCTATCCCAATTGTTGAACTACTTAGGATTCCTGAGCACAAGAAGAGGGCCTTTGAGTATTTGGGGTTGGAAGAGGATAGGAGTGCCCAAGGAAGAAATATAAATAATGTAAACACTCCTCCTTCAACCATTGCAGACCTAGAAAAACCACCAGCATTAGAGGAGATAGGTGAACCACCTGAAGTTTACTTGGGAACATATTTGGTTGAGTCTCAATTAAATGTTGATCCATTTTTTACAACACTGATTATTAAAGACAGAATACCACATAATTGTATGTTTGACTCCAGAGCATCATGCAATGTTATGCCTCTGGAAGTTATGAATGAATTGAACATTAAAGTGATAGTAGCCTATGGCAAGTGTACTGCAATGGATTCTAGAGAGGTGCTTGTTGTAGGATGTGTAAAAGGTTTGGTGGTACAACTTGCAGCTTATCTGGGTAAGAACCTTAAACTTGATGTTGTCATTGTTGATTGCCCTTCCAAATGGGGCATGTTGTTATCAAGAAAGTGGGTTGCAAGTGTTGGTGGAAGTGTTTAGATGGATATGTATTTTTCCACCATTCCAATTGAAGGCAGCCTTGTAAAGTTGTATGGAGAGAAAAAGATGTTACACCTTATTGAAGATCCAAATAATGCTTCTTATGAAGTGTTGTATGTTGATGTAGATGCAGATAACTTTGTGGGGTTTTCTGATGGAAAGGAGCACAAGATTGATCAGTGTAAATGTCTTGAACAAGTGGGTTTACCTTGGAATTTGTTATTTGATGGAGCCTGTTCCAAGTTTGGAAATGGTGCTGGCATTGTTCTGATTTCTCCAGGCCAAGAAGAGTTTGTCTTTTCTTTCAAACTTAACTTTGAATGCACTAACAACATTTTTTGAATATGAAGCACTGTTATTAGGCTTGAGAATTGCATGTAAATATGGTATAAAGGATATCATTTTCAAAGGGGATTTAGAACTGATCGTCAAACAAATTAGAAAATTATGTGCTACTAAAAGTCAAAGGATGAAACAAAACAAGCATGTAGACTAGGTTTGATTGAAATGTTTGACTCTTTTAATATTGTGCACCATGATAGAAAGTTTAATGCTATTGCAGACAAGTTAGCAGTGGTAGGATCCAAATTTGGGAATTGTATAGTGTCTCCATTTTGTGAGTATGATGTTGAAATACTAACAAGGCCATCTGTCCCTGATAACGTTAAAAATTGGCAAGTGTTTGATGATGATGCCCAGGTGAAATGGTTTCTGCAGAACCAAGGTGAGTTTGCTGACCAAAATATAGATTGGGAACCAATGGTGTGTGTTGCTGAAGGAAAGGAAACTTTATTTGGCAAAGACATCATCCAACTGAAGACAAACATGATTCCCAGAGGTTTGGTGGCTCTTGAATTGAACTTTGATAATGTTGATTGCATTATTAAAAGGAATTATGTCAGTTTCAAGAGATGTGGAAGAGCACGACCTGGGTATAAAGGAAAAGCCACGTAAAATCTGGTTAGGAAGCAATCTCAGCAAGGAAGAGAAGTAGTCCTATGTTCAATTGTTGAAGAAATATCAAGACTTCCTAGCTTGGTCTTACTCTGAGTTGAAGGCATACATGGAAGATTTGTTCCAACATGAGATTCCTCTTGAATCTAATGCCAAGCCTTTTAGGAAAAAACAGAGGCCCATCAATCCGCTCCTTTCTTTGAAGATGCAAGAAGAACTGAAGAAGTTGAGGGATGGAGGGATCATTCAACCCACAAGGTACTCTTCTTGGGTTGTAAACCTAGTGCATGTCAGAAAAAAGAATGGTGACATAAGGCTATGCATAGACTTTAGGAACCTGAATAAAGCATCACTGAAAGATAATTACCCTCTGCCAAACATGGAGAATATGCTACAATTGGTAACTGGTTCTGAATTGTTATCTACTCTAGATGGTTTCTCTGGCTATAATCAAGTTGTTGTGAAGGAGTCAGAAAGAATAAAGACTGCTTTTACTATTCCTTGGGGAACTTATGTCTATGTCAAGATGTCTTTTGGCTTAATTAATGTTGGAGAAAATTTTCAAAGAGCAATGGATATAGCATTTACTGGTTATATCAATGATTTCATTGTTGTTTATCAAGATGATGTAACTGTGTTTTCCAGAAATAGAAATGATCACTTGCAACACTTGGAGAGAATGCTGATAAGGTGTAGAGAGTATGGCATATCATTGAATCCCAAGAAGTGCCACTTTGGAGTGCAAAAGGAAAAGATGCTTGGTCACATTGTATCAAAAGAAGGGGTCATGATAGATCCAGAGAGAGTGGAATCCATCAGCAAGGTTCCAATTCCAAGAACTAAGAAGGGAATTCAATCCTTCTTTGGACAAATAAACTTTATCAGAAGATTTGTGTCTAACTTTGTTGAGTTGACCATCCCCATTACTAGCATGATGAAGAAGGACCAAGTTATCAAATGGGAAGAAGTTTCCATTCAAGCTTTCAATGGGATCAAAGAAGTACTAAAGCATGCACATATTTTGGCAGCCCCAAATTACAAGAATCCTTTTCAAGTGTTTTCTTTTGCTTTAGAAAACACCATTGCATCTATTTTGTTACAGAAGGATGATGAAGGGTTTGAGAGACCAATTACCTTTTTCAGTAAGGCATTGTAGGGAGCTGAGTTGAAGTACACAATCATGGAGAAGCAAGCATTTTCCTTGGTGAAAGAAACAAAGGTTTTCAGACCCTACATCTTGAGCTCTAAATTTGTTTCTTATGTTTCCCACACCATGGTGAAAGACATCTTATCAGAGATGGAGGTCTCAAGCAAAAGATGCAGATGGGTGAAAAATTTGCATAAGTATGACATGGATATCCAAACCACAAAATTGGTAAGAGGTTTGGGCCTAGCTAAGCTTATGGCTGAGAAAAACTTGCAAACTATTGAGGTGAATGAAGTAGAAGGAGAAAGGGTGGATGTCCTTGAAAATTTGGTAAGCTTTGAATGGTACAAGGATATAATATTTTATCTCAGACATCTATTCTGCCCTGAATATTTGAGTAAAAATCAGAAAAGAGCTCTTAAGTTAGCCTCTCAAAAGTATGTCATTACTGATTTTGGGTTAGCTTGGAAAAACCCCGAGGGAGTGCTCTTGAGATGCATTACTGAAGATGAGGCCCCCAAAATAATTGTTGATCTCCATGGAGGAGTCTGTGGGGGACATTTTGCTGGAAGAGTTACAACACATAAAATCTTAAGGGCTAGTTTTTGGTTGCCAACTCTCTTCAAGGATACAACTCTATTGGTTAGAAAATGTGAAAGTTGCCAGCATTTTTCTAGAAGAATGAAAGCTTTAGGATCCCTTCCTTTGTAGCCTGTGTCAGTTGAAGTTCCATTCAGATAATGGGGAATTGATTTCATTGGGGAAATTTCTGATCCTTCCAGTGCTGGTCATAAATGGATTCTTGTAGCCACTGATTATTTCACTAAGTGGGTGGAATAAATCCCCACCAAGAAGGAAACACACCAAATTATCATGGACTTCATGCTGAATCAAATCATATGCAGATTTGGAGTGCCAGCTAAAATTGTTCCTGATAATGCCATGAGTTTCAGAGCCAAACCTTTGGTGGCAATGTGCAAAGAGTATGGAATCAATCTGACATATGATTATAACTACAATCCCCAAGGAAATGGACAAGCTGAGTCCAATAATAAAAACTTATTGAAGATCATTAGAAGAACCTTGGAGCTGAACAAAAGGAAGTGGGGTGAGAAACTGAAGTTTGTTGTTTGGGATGACAAAATCACTGTCAAAAGAGCTACTGGTAAAAGCCCATGTATGAATTGGCATATGGAACTCAAGCTTTGCTGCCCCTCCATTTGCAATTGTCTTCATTTCAGTTTGTTCAACAAATTGAAGACCAAGAAATTAGTCCATATGATGCTCGAATCAATCATATTATTGAGTTGGATGAAGAAATAAGGGCATCCCATTAGTGGCATGTGAAGTTCAGAGAAAATTTGTAGAAGTTATTTGACAAAAAGGTGACTCCCAGAGCTTTCAACATTGGGGATATTGTGCTTTTATGGGATAACAAGCATGAAGATCAGGGCAAGCATGGTAAATTTGATGCATTGTGGATGGGCCCTTATTCAATTGATATTCGAATTGGTGAAAATACCTTATTCCTAAAAGACTTAGATGAGGAACTACTTGAATTTCCTGTTAATGGAAGGAATTTGAAACATTTCCTTGATTAATTTCTTAGAATCAAGGTATACTCGTATTTATAGTGTATAGTTCTTTGTTTTCATTTTTCTTCTGTGGTTTTTTTCGTTTTGGTCCTTCATGACCTGGTTTTGTTGGTTTCTCAGTTTGTCTTTGGGGGAGTTGGTTATTATTGTTATGCTATGCAAGATTTTTCTTTGACTCCATTTCCCAATGGTCTATTTCTGGCACTTGGTCTACTATTTGTTCTTGTGGCACTCACAGGGAGTGCCCATCCCTGGGTCAGAGCCAATGTTGGTGCTTAAATTAGTCTCGCCCCGTTTTTCATTGAAATTCCTCAGTTTTTGGCCTCAGTCATGTTTTCTATCTCCCCATACTGGTGCTTGAAGACTATGTCCTCCATTTGGTTGCCATGATCAATCCCTTCCTTGGTCTAGGATCACTTAAAGGTCCAGAATTTGTTTTTCGTTCCTCTGTCCAATTGAAAGAGTCTGTAACTTGGGCATAAAACTCAGGTTTTTCCTTTCCTTCTATTTTCCACAGTCACATTTTGTTTTCCCTATCATTTTTGTCCCAAATACCTGTGGAAACGAGATTGGATGTAGCTCGAAGGATCATTTTTGAGCCTTATAACATTTCCAAAAAGAAAGATTCATTTCCAGGCTCAAATGGTGATTTTCCTGTATTTTACGATGTGACAGGTGTATTTTTCTCGGTCAAATTTACATCTCAGTATCAGTGGAAATGTGGCCCTTTTTGGTTCGATGCAGCTCGGTGGGGCACTTTAAAAACTATAAGGCTCACTTCAACCCAAAACTTTTCCACATGGAGGAATGACGCTCATTTGAAAATTCACCTTTTAGTTTGGCCATGGAGTTGTGTTCGAGGGGACACGTGGAGGTTTTCGGCTGCTTTGTCTAGACTTAGACAAATTTTTCAAGCAGTTGGTATAATTTTGGTGGGCCATGGACACGTGGAGGGCTAGTGCTCATTTGAGGATCCGCCTCAGGGTCCTACCTCAAAAATTGCAACATGAAGACATGTGGAGGCTTCCGCCAACTTCGCTTTGTACTTAAAATTTTCAAAACGATATTCTAAGGCCTGGGACATGTGGTGAGCCCGCGCTTGTTCATGGTCTCCACTCTTGGGCACCATCTCGAAGTTATATCATGAAGACACATGGAAGTTTCCATCGGGTCTGTCGACATTAAAATTTTCCTCCGTAATTTTTATTTTATTAATATATGTATTAGGAATAGGATGTTGTTAAGTATAATTAGTAGTGGCGTCTAATATAAGATAATGGCACCATCAGTATGGTGCCGCCAATAATGCAGAGTATAG
>CM034151.1:159264745-159333809 GCA_019776745.2 Taxus chinensis | reverse complement strand
AGAATTGATTAGCGTTGATTGCGTCAGAGATTGGAAACTTAACGTGTTGTTTTGTTTTGGGGGAAAAAAAAATTGGAACTCAAGAAAATTGCAAATAATCTCATAAAAATGGATATCTCAGGCCCTTCTTGAAGTGCAAATGTCATGAAATTGGGGTTTTTGTGTGCGGCAATTACCCTCCGCGATCACTTCAACCATGTTATTTTAAGTTTTCATGGGTAACAAACCCAGAGGATTTTCTATGAAAATCGATTTTGAACAATTCGAATATGTGCGGTATTCTTAAATCGAGTGTTGAATCTCTTTCTAAAATTGAATGAGGAAAGTATGTGTTTGATGAAAGAGCTGCTCTCCCTCCTTTAGTTTTGAGAATGGAAATTAAAATATTCATGACTTGAAATGATTTGGGAAGTGGGTAGAATGGACAAACATTAAAGCTTTCTATAATCTTCATCAATCTCATTCAGAAAAGAAGCTATTCATATAAATTTGACATACATTTGACCTCCGTAACAATTTTTTATTGAAATTCAACTCTCAGTAATCTTCAAACTAGTAAAACAAATTGGACCTGGCAAATTGCATAGCTTAAAGGTTTCAAGAGAAAACTTTTCCTAGAAACTATTAAGGCACAACAGTGAAGATTATCAAACATGTTTTGTAGGCAGCTAACATGTAGATTAGTAGTGGCTCGAATGATGACAAAAAATTAATGAAAGATAGGAGGGTGGGAAGAAAGCCAGGCAGACTTGAAAATACAGTTAAACGATAATGAGCATGCAATTTTTAACGTTGGCAGATAAATTTTCACCCACAAACGACTGGAATTTTATGCAAACTTTTTTTTTTTTCCTTGTTTGAATGAAGGAAGCAGTTATGTCGTACATACTAGTTTTAATATATGCCTAATGACTGTGATTGCAATCAATAGTTTTGTTGATGTTGCCTTCACGATTCCTTGAATAATTAAGTGCCAATGTGAACTCCTCACTAAGAGCCACTTCACGATAACAAAAAAATGTGTGCCATGGACAATGTTTTCCTGTATGCCATATCCTTTTGATAAGAAGAAATAATATTTGTCATTTTGGCAAATTGACCTCATGTCAACAAAGGACCATGAATCGATCTCATACAACCGATGATGAGGTAGCTTGAAATGAAATTTTTTGATCAATTGTATTGTTTCACTAAGAAGAGCCATTTACACTTTTATGGAGGAGTATGCTTATATCAAAGCTTGCCTCTTACTGAGTTTTTGTTATCACCAACAACTAGTTCAGGAGGCTAGGAGCCCTTAGTACAAATTATAATTCTACTTGGATGATACTACCTCCCCCCTCTTCATATCCAAATTATTGAATCTGGTTTAATGGTTTTTGAAGCTCCTACCAAAAAGGGACTAGACCTAGAGGATAAAAAACAAACTCCAATGTTGTAAAATTGCAAATTCAAAGAGTTGTTAGGATCCTCAGTATAGTAAAGCACAACACTTTGCCAACAAACTTAAATAACCAATGACACTTTATGACAAAACAGTCTGAAGTGTTTCAAAAATTCCTGAATGGATTATTGATTATATACATTCTGTTTCAAATTTCCACACTCTTCTCTGAAACCCAATGGCTAAGAAATTCCGAAGTGTCGGGTGTACAACTGATGTGCTCCTGACCCCCCCCTTTTTTGCAACACACCGCCAAGTTTTAGTCTTTATGATAAACTTTCAATCTTTGGAGACCCAGCTCTTTCTGTTTTGGCTTGAACACCCAAATTTACCTCAACCTTGGAGTTATGGGCTCAAACTGCTATTTTCACGATGAATCAAGAATTAACTATAGAAACAAATAATGATAAAGTGTCTATTATTTCTCTGCCTTTGCCCTTCAAAAATTAGTTTCAAACTCGCTATACCCTCATCCACTATGACTTACCTTATAAGCAGATCAAGCAGCCCTTCCTTTTTGCTACTGGATAAAAGCAGATAAAATGAATTTTTGGATGGATATAAACTGCACAATTTTTCCCATGGTCAGACTGGTACCCAGGAAAAAAAAAACATATACAAGGAAGGTTGAGGGAGAAAAAACCAAGTATGCTTCTCCCGCTTTACAGTGCTTTAAATTTTATTGGGATTATATAAGCAGTTGGTGTATCCAAGTTCCAATCTCCTCTTATAATGTTTTTGATGATGGAATTGAGATTGTTTCTAAGAGTATCTGCTCCCATTCACCCAAGTTGACTACTCTAAAGCCATATTTTTTACAATTTCCCTGTATGATGTGTGAGCTTGCGGGTTATTTTTCTTCTGTACCCCGATTTTTGTGATTTAACGTAGAGGAGAGTGTCCATATGATGTCGGAGTACTCCCAAGGCAGTCTGACAATTTTTGACAAAGTGGAGGTGCCTCTAACTGGTTGAATACAATATGAATCACATGCATAGAGCTATCAAATGAAGAAAGCCACAACAGTTTGTTGGCCCCAGATGAATTCATAACTACCTGAGGCTTCAGTCAAGAAGCCCCAATTTCTCTGATGGAGGATGACAAGGGTGTGAGTGTGCAAGAGGCCTGAATAAAAATCGTCTATAGTGTGAATGAGAATATACAATTTTAGCCCGCGGCTTCTTCCAAGAGAGGAATGCCGAAAAATGTACAAATAAGTAAGCAGGGAGGTATGATAAATGGTAATTTGTCTTTTAATTTCACATTAACGTTTCGTTAAGTTTCACTTCATCCCAGCTGTTCTGGTTGTTTTGTGTCTTTCCCTCACATTCCTATTCTCAATAATTATTCATATCAAAGAAGTACTCTAGAGGTCGAATAATCATTAAATGAGGAAAACTTCCTCATCTTCTTGGACCTGGTAGTACCAAATAGTCAGTCTCTGGTTAAGAGAGAATGCTGGGGTGGGAAGGATAGCACTAAATGTAATTATTATTCTATGTACTGTAACATGAGTTAAAAAGGGTGTTGGTTCTAGTAGATCCGAGGGTCGGTTACCATTCGTGTTCAATCTGGATAAAATAATATTTCACAGGGAAAGAGCAAGGGAGGCGGGGAGATCATAACTCATAATATCCTTTGGATGGGTGATTATTCTCGGTCGAAACATTTAGGCCAATAACCATAAAGGTATTGGATATCAACATACAAGTTCTTATTTCCTTTTCTCTATTTTTTATGTGACGGTTCATGAGTCTAGATTCATTATACCATATCCTTCTCTTTTTTCCAAAAGAGACACCCCCAAGCGACAAGCCTGCTGAGATCTTATTGTGTTGACCCAAGTACTTGCCTTATCGCCATGTTTCACCTTCCATTTATTTCTGGACGAAAACTATCAACACATTAGCTTATGCTATCATGTAAGAGTATCAAGAGAAAAACCAGAGTTTGGTATTATTTCATTTTCATGATCCATGCTTACAATTGTTGTCATTTGCCTTTACTAGTTAACTTAAGAAGGTTTTGTTTGTCTACGCAGGTTAATCAAAAAAGATGAAATATGCTCTTATAAAGGACCTATATCAAGATATTGACAGGATTAAACAAGGTTTGTTTCTTGAAAATTTCTAAATTTGAGGGATTTTGTCACTTACTTCCTTTTGGAAAGATTAGGCTTAATTAACAGCTTAAAAAATCAGCTAAATTTTAAGTAAACATTAGTCAGTTATGTACGTGAAGACAAACAGAGGTCCATGTTTTAAGGGAGAAGAATGGTATATATCTGCCACGTGAACATTTCATCCAGAACGAAGCTGAAAAAAAGGTTAGAACTATATTGAAATTCCAGCGGGTTGCAATGTGTAATAATTATTGTGTTTTTACTTGTGTTTAGCAGATTAAGCACAAGGAAATAGAAATGGTATTACATACCGTAAAGTTCAGTTCCTTATCCTCTTGTTTCCATTTTTCAGGGCCATGACAGAGAAGATAGAGCATCAAGAAATAGAAATGGTATTACATACTGTAAATTTCAGTTCCTTATCCCCTTGTTTCCATTTTTCCAGGCAATGACAGAGAAGATAGAGGATCAGAAAAAAGAAATGGAAGCCAAGGACAAGGTATAAGCTAATATCTGCAGTATTGGTGTGGCTAATTTATATTTTTATCTCCTAATTGTAGTCTTTCTTTTATGTTTGTTCACAACATTTATATATTTGCTTGAATGCAACAAATAGAGGAGTTGCAAGGACTATATAATTCTCAGAAATTTCAAAGGGCAGATTTTTTTGTAGTAAGCTTGAGATAACCCAGGTGTGTGAAAGTGGATAGTAGGTTTGTTGCCTCTACAATAAATTTTTCTAATGTGTTCCAATTTTATTCACTAGAAATATTTAAGTTGGCTTGCATATGCATTTCTTGCAGAAGAAGCTTGAGGATACAGAATATGCCTTAAACAATCTAGAAGAGAAACATAGGCGGCTAAACCCTATGCACAAGGAAAAGGAATTCATTATATCTAAATGGTTACAATCAGGTTAACAGATATCATTGATATCTACATATTACGTTTGGAATCTTGGATACTACCATGTATTCATTCATTGCCTAAAACAAGGATTTGATGGTAAGAGTCTCTTGATTGTGTTGTGCAGAGGAAAATAAGTGTCAAACAAGCTTGGTGGAAATTCAGTCATAAGTAGAGAACCAAACACATGATGTATCAAGAATGTTTGCTAAAATCGGTACACATGTTTCCTTGAAACTTTGTATGAAGACTTTTGATCTGGAATAACAAGTGCTAAATGGGTACCTATGTTTCCTTGAAACTTTTTATGAGGAGTTCTGATCTGGAATAATAAGTTGCTAATTGGATGCTAACTCTATTTCATTTTTTTTTCAGAGCACAAAAATAAGATAGAGACAGGAAATAAATTTCTTTTCCAAACATTTCTGGCACAGTTAACTCAGGCGGTTGAAGTTTTGCATAAGACTGTTGAAGTTTCTACAACTCAACAACAGCATCTAACAAATATGGAAAAGCACATGCAGTATTTTCTTTCTATAAAAACTAATGTAGGAAAAACTTTGGGTCCAACACCCTTATTATTTTGACCTCTTTGAATTTTTTAAAATATATCTCTAACATATAGCTTTAATGCATTGTTACAGGATACAAAAGAACTTAGGAATAGGATTAAGAAACTGTCAACAATTTAACCTCAAAATGAGGGGTCTACATGACCTAGCTAATTCGTTGGATGGCAGTTCTCTCTCTATTTTTGGAAAACTCAACACAACAGTATCCATGGATGCTTCTACTGTAGAGAATGTAATATTTCTTGATTTCTGCTGAAGGGTACAATATATCCAATCACTAACAAATTATGTCTGTTCTTACGATTATTATTGTGGTGTACAACTTGTTGGGAAAAGCTATATTAGATGCAGAGGCTTTACTGAGTGAACTTTGTAGTGCTCTATCCAAGCAAGAGTCTGGAATGGCTGGTTCTAAAAAAATATTTCACGTTCTGGTGCACAGAGGTATGCCAGGAGGGAATGATAGCACAAAATGGAAGTATGGTATTATGTAATGACATTAGTTTAAAAGTGGTTATAGTAGATCCTACATCGGTTACCATTCTTTTTTAAATGCCATCTCATGGAAAAAAATTCCACAGGGAAGTGCAAGGGAGACAGGGGAAATCAATAAAAGCTTTCTTACCCTTGGACAGGAGATTACTGCTCTGGTCAAACATTCAGGCCATATATCATATTATCAACCTACAGTTTCTTATTTATGTGTATTGGTAACATCTGATGTATCCCTTGCAAAATATATACACAGAGCACATGCTAAAATGGATAAATTGAAAGAAACAAAAGTAAAAAACACCAGATTAGAAAAACAGCTCCACATTTTAAAGAAGATGCTCAAATTACCAGATCTAACAACAAATGCAAAAGTAATTCTTACCCATTGTTCTGAAGCATCGCTCCCTCATAGAACGTAGCATACACCTCAGTCCAGACCCTGTGCTGGTACACCCCAGTTACTCGGCCTTGTGTGCAGGGGATTTTTCACCATACTCGTCACCGTCTTTCTTGTCTGCCTCATCAACACCCTTCCAGAATGTCCTCCTCCACCAGCCCTAAGTTCTATTGCTGCCTGTTGCGGCACTGACAGTGTCTGCATAGTCAAGCACGCCCTCAAAAGTTTTCAACATAACCCAAGTTTGTATTTTTCCTCCTCCTAAAATCATGCTCAAAAAACCGCGCACAGACCCGACTCTACACATCGACGCAATTTTCCTCTTACGAGCTTCCATGACTAGCTTAATGAACCACATCTGGCCGTCTGATAAGGATGCTTCGGAGCCACTGAAAAATGTTAGCCACTAAACAAATCTATAGAGATAACAACTAAAGGGAGCCTTCTGTGAGGCAGTTTACCAAGTAAGAAAAAGACGGTTTTTCTTAACGCCCTGTGGTATACGGACAACGGTTTCTCAAGATCAATAGGATTAGGTTGGTCCATGGAGGAAGAAACCATAGCTTACTCCTCTTTGTACCTTGTTCTGTTATTGGCCCTCCATCTCCTCACTGAGCTCCCTCCGAGATCCTCTACTTGCCATCTCAGTCAAGCCCTTACTAGTTCGGTGAGACCCTCCGTCGATTTCTGCCCATCTCGCTGCATTGAGCTTTGCTTATGCCCTGTTGATTTCCCCTTGGCTCCCGAGATAATTTTAATACCTTGGTCGTTTGTTTGCTTAGCTCTCCCAAGTCAGATTTCCTATTTTTATCCCTCTGTGTGCCTCTATTAGCTCTGTCTTGCCTCGGCATGGGACGACCCAGCTCGACCCCTCCATGCCCTACTCGTCATAGTGGTTTCTTGGATCGTCTTGCATGTGAGGTTTCTCAATCGATCGACCCCTGCCAAGGTTTTGATCTACTGATTGGTATCCTACTGTCCTGTCTTTTCATCCCTGCTCTTTTTGACATAATATGCTTCCCGTCGGTTGTGGTTTCGTGCCCTGCGAGCTCGTGCTCGAGCCATTCAACCCGACCCGCCTGTATATAATTTTTAATTGCCCCCAATTATCACCGTATTAAAAAGGTCAATATAATTATATTATATTTTTGTAAAGGGGAAGATAGAGACGAAAGGGAAGATAGAGACAAAAATACATTTATGTCTCTAACTTTTGTCTCAAAATACCCCTCCCTGTAGTAGTGTGAGAGCAGCTGCTGCATTTCCTGTTAAAGTACTTCTTAGGAACTCCAACCCTCTTGCTACATCTCTCATGGTGGGTCGTTCTTGAGGAGATTCCTTGGTGCAGAGCAAGCCAACATGTATGAAAGCAACAAGGCACCTATTCTGTTCCATATTCACACTGCTCAACAGCCTGCTATTAACAATGTCGGATACCCTATTTGGAAAAGCTGACCTCACCCAATTTTGCATGTTGAGATCTCCAACAAACATGGCATCAGTTGGCCTCTTCCTTGTAACCATCTCTAATAACAGAATGCCATAACTGTAAACATCTCCTTTGGTAGAAACCCTTCCACCCAATCCATATTCTGCAATCAACTAAGGTATAAGAAATCAAGAAAATGTTCCTGGGAATATTAAGAAAAAACACAATCATATATATTAAATAATACAAGAAGAAAACTTTACCAGGGGCAATGTATCCAATAGATCCTCTGAGGGAAAATGTTGTGCCCATAGAATCCATGAAGTTTGTCAAACTAGTTAATCTGGATATACCAAAATCAGTTACAAGGGCTGTCATGTTGGCATTTAGAAGCACATTACTAGGTTTCAAATCACAGTGCACAACCTGATCAGAACAATCATGATGCAGATATTCAATGCCATGGGTTACATCGATGGCGATGTTCAGACATTCAGCTAGTCCCATTCTGTAAACACCCTCCTGATTATTGGGAGGATACAAATGCTTTTCCAAGCTCCCATTAGGGGCGAATTGAAGAACCAGACCTTTGAAGCCAGGGTATGAACATGCACTTATGACCCTAATGAGATTGCGGTGTCGAATACTGCCCAAGACTTTGCATTCTGTCATAAAACTCTTCTCAGCTTCTTCATTTTGCAAGTTAAGAACTTTGACAGCAACTGCCCTGCCATCCCTTAAAATCCCTTTATAGACTGATCCGAAGTTACCCTCTCCAAGCAAATTTGTCTCATTATATCCATTTGTTGCAATTGCAAGATCTTGATATGAAAACTTTGGATACCACATTCTCGCAAACATAAAGTTTGAGAGATGAAATTGCTGCCTTGAAAAGAACTTTTGTCTCCACAGTATACCCAAAAGTAGAGAACATAGTATAAACGCACCGACTCCAGCAGCTGATAGTATTACTTTTGTATGTGGTGAATGCTTTCCCTGTTTGTGCACTTTGGGACATGAAGGCAACAAGTATTTTTTTGGACCACATAGGCCGGGATTTCCCATTAATAATTCAGTAACAGTGTTATTTGAAAAAAAACCTTGTTCTGGTATTGGACCTGTCAAATTATTGAAAGAAAGATCAATGTACCGAAGGACTTTTAGTCTTCTGAGAGACGTGGGTATTGCACCTGATAGAAAATTGGAAGAGAGATCCATGTCGAGCAGATTTTGTAATTTTCCCAGTGCATCCGGTATTGGACCTGTAAAAGCATTTTGAGAGAGATTGAGATGCTCTAATGCTCTGCAGTTTTCTAGTACGCCTGGAATATCTCCATCAAGATGATTACCAGAAATATCTATTGCTTGAGCATTAACAATTTTACTTATCTCTGTAGGTAAAGGCCCTTGTAAAGAATTCCATGACAAATTTAGATAGAACTGAAGGTTTTTAAGACTTGCCAGAATTTCTCCTGGTATGTTGCCCCTTAGATTATTGTAAGAGAAGTCAAGCAGCTCCAAATTCGGACATCTCCCTAAACCAACAGGGATCTCTCCTGAGAAGTGATTGTTATGAAGATAGAGTCTTCTTAGCTGCTGGAGATTACCGAGAGTCTCCGGAATGCTTCCTGATAGATTGTTCCGACTAACATTTAACAATCCCAGCCTTTCCAGCTCACCGATCTCATTTGGAATGTTTCCTTCCAATTTGTTGCCACTTAATTGCAATCTTTCCAGTTTACGGAAACTTTTGATGCCGGATGGAATGGAGCCACTCAAGAAATTATTGTCTAAACGCAAGTAGGTTAAATTGGAGAGCTTGGTAATTTCTTGAGGTATGTTTCCGCTTATCCTGTTGTGTGCTAACCTTAAAATCGAAAGCTTTGAAGAAAGGTTGCCTATGGATGCAGGCAAAACACCAGTGAGATTATTATTAGAAAGATCTATCCATTCCAAATGTGAGCAATTTGTGAGAGCAGTGAGAACACCCATGCAATGAACTACTAGTGGCACTGATAAACTGATTGGCGTATAGGCCAATCCGTTTGAGGAGGAGCAACCTACCCAACGCCATAGGCAGCATTCCACTCAACTGGTTTTCACCTAGTTGAAGGGACCTGAGTTTGGAACAATTTCCTAAGGTATCTGGTATGTTTCCGCTGAGCTGATTTCCCCATAGATAAAGTGATCTCAAATTGGTCAACCTGATACCAAGTTCCCATGGAATGTGTCCAGTCAGCTGGTTATGTTGCAACCCCAAACTTATAAGAGTAGTACAATTTAAGAGGGAACTTGGTATGTTTCCACTAAGTTGATTTTCCCACAGGAAAAGTCCTTGCAAACTGCTAAGCTTGGCACCAAGCTCCCATGGAATGTGTCCGGTTAACTGGTTCTGGCTTAGACTTAAATTTACTAGAACTGTACAGTTCAAGAGGGAAGCTGAAAATGGTCCAGTCAACATGTTATCATCAAAATAGAGAATGTTTAGTTTAATTAAACTACCTAATTCGGAAGGAATAGTGCCTTGGAGAATATTTGCTGCCAACTGCAAGTCGACCAAGGTTGAGAGGTTTCCCATAGAGGAGGGAATGGTGCCAGATAACTGATTATTATGAAGGTAGAGTGTCTGTAGTTGGGATATCTTTCCCAATTCTGTGGGAATGGGTCCTTGGAGATTATTTCTTCCTAACTCCAAGTCAGTCACTGCAGAAAGGTTTCCTAAGGAGGAGGGGATGGTGCCTGACAACAGATTAGTATGAAGGTAAAGAGTTTGCAATCGGGTGAGCATACCTACCTCGACAGGAATAGAACCTGTAAGATTATTCATTTCAGATCCCAAGACAGTCAAGGAAGAGAGGTTTCCCAAAGATGAGGGAATTGTGCCTGTAAGTAAGTTTTCTCCCAAGGTAAGACTCTCAAGATGTGTCAAGAGGCTCAGCTCAGCTGGTATAGACCCCTGCAATCTGTTGAAGTCGAGGAACAAGGAAACTAATCTCCGGCAACCTGAGAGACTGGCTGGAATATCTCCTTGTAATTGATTTCCGTACAATGCCAGTTCTTTGGCATTAGAAAGTCTTCCCAGTTGAGGTGGAATGGTACCATGAAGGGCGTTGTCTGAAAGGTCGAGTGACTCAAGTGCAGACAGATTCCCAATCAGAGGTGAAATGGTACCCTCTAAACCTTTGTCTGCTAAATTTAGCCTGCGAACTCTTTTCATGTGGGAAAAGCAAATTACGCCTTTCCATTTGCAGAAGGAAGTATTTGGAGACCAATCAGACAAGAAATTTTTGGGGTCAAAAGTGATTTGAGCTTTGAATCCCAAAAGTGATTCCTGGTCGGAAAGTGAATGCTTGGGAGTTGAACTTGAGAGTGCACAGAAACTCACAAACAGCAGCAGCAGCATATAGACCACCATTAAGCCTTCCATCTTCTCAAAACTCAGATATAATAGTAATGCTGTGAATCTGAACGTTCTTGAAGCGATATGTTAAATAACAGTAGGGCTGGTAAGAAAACATAGGAATTCCTCCACCTGTACGTGTTCAGACCGGAAGATCTTCAAGTTCAACGTTTTTCTTTGACGGCACTGTAATTGTTTGGCCCGCCACTAAAGGTAATAATCTCAAAATTGGAACGAAGCAGATTTGTTGTCAACAGTTTCCAATGAATGCACGCCATTCCTTCCCATCGCACGGCATGGTATCTACTATCCAGTGTTAGTGGAGAATACAGTCATGTGTTTCTTCTAGTTTGTGGGCACGTCATATTTAGATGGAAGAGTCTAAACATCACGTATTTTAGTACGAAAATCTAATGTTAGTGGAGGATACAGTCTTGTGCTTTTAGTTTGTGGAAATATTGTAATTGAACGGAACAGAGAATCTAGTGTTAGTTGAGGATACACTGTTACATTTCTAGCTTTAGTTTGCACTCAATAAAACTTGAATTCTTAATTTATGACTTACAAAGCATGTTAACACCGGAGTCTTTCATAAAATACTGTGAAATTTTGTTGAGATTGTATAGTCAGATTGCACCATTCCCTTCATAGGAAAAATCTCGTAGACCAAAATTTTGTTAGATTTTTTTTGCCAGAAAGTTTCGATCTGAAATAGTACTCGCATCTCACGTTAACACGTATAAACTAACACCGCCAAAGATGAGTGATATTATCTTTAGCAACTTCATGTAATTTTTTTGCGGACTTGGAGAAAGAAAAGAAAAGTCAAGTCAAGTGACTCACATTCAATTAGTGTGGAAAAAAAAATTTTAACGTGCACTGTTTTTTCTTCCTCAAAGTAATTATTCTCATAAATTCTTGTTGATTTTTGAGCTAGAATAGTTCAAACACCTGGAATTCTTGTGGAATTTTTTCCATTCATAGTGAAATCTTGTAAAAGTTTCGACACGCAGAAGTCTTTCAAAGTATTTTAATATAAAATATTATCATAAAATAAAGTTATTCAAAAACATACTATTGGAACTTTGACCTAAATACTCACACTTAAATCGAATTCTTGTCGAAGAAATTAGTCAAACTAATACAGAATTTTTTAGGCTCGTAATAGTCACACTTACATAGAATTCATATAGAATATTTTATCAAAAAAATCCCAATAGGGCGGAAATCTTCTAAGTTTTAGTTGTGTTTTTTAGGTTTGGGTTGATACATACGAGATGCTCGCAAGGACTTTCTTGGCTCTTGCTAGTCTGATGACCACAACCCCCCTTTTTTTATGTATTTCTAAGCCCTGCCTAGTGTGTTTGTTGCTCTTCTAGGCTTGGCCTAGTGTGTTTGTGGTTTTGGGGCATGCTCTCATACCGCCCGCTTTTTTGCTGGAAAATACTTGTATCATGTTGTGCATTTGATATAATATAAGATACTTTTTCATCAAAAAAAAAAATTGTTATTATTTGCATTAGTGTTCAAAATAGTGTTTGTGAGAAATAATATGAGACATTATGAGTTTGTGAATTATAGTTTGAATTTCTTATTTACACAAGTTACATTGTTATATATACGAGTGTGAAGAAATACAACCAAAAATTATTATATGAAGAAATTGTATAAATTTAAATTTATTTTGTCTATTAATAAACTCGATTTTATATTTGGTATCAAAACGAATGAGCTAAAAGCTATAGAATTTTGAATTTATCTAAGGGGTAGCTCAATCATGCACTTGCTTTGCATCATTAAATTCAATTGAAGACGTAATGCATTCTTCGAGAGAATTTCTTTTTTGTTTTTTAGTGTTTAGTGTTAGGATTGAAATATAGATGAGCTCAATAAAAATGAAATTAAAATAGAAATAAATGAAGCATGCAATCACAAGATAAAACCAAGATTTAACGTGGTTCACCCAATTTGGGCTACATCCACCATAAACAAGCCAACCTTCTCATTTATTCAGTCTTGAGGAATACAATACAATTCTCTCTTTTCCATACACCAAAGCAGGGTTCATTTTAAGAGACCTCTTAGAAATCAGAGGTGGAAACTACCTGGCGAATATCCCCAAAACCGGTTTCACTAAAAGGTGAATTTTTTGGGGTTTGTGTGCAAATGTTTCGCTTGACAAAAAGGCTACAAACACACGACACAAGATTTTTTTTCGTGCATCAACAAGGTTGTTGACGCGCCCGATAGCACCCTCGCTGATGCGCATCAACAAGGTTGTTGTCATGCGACAGCAAGTTTTTTGTCGCGCGTCAACAACCTTGTTGATGCGTGACAGGGGGTTTGATGTCACGCGTCAGTGGAACTTTCTTGTCGTGTGTCTGAGAATAATACTTGTCTCCCGCCTAAAAATTTGATGAATATCTATAAAACTACACTTTATGTACTGGCCTCTATTGCTTCGCAAGTTTATTGTACTTGACAATAGATATGCCCCCAGGTGGTATGAGTGAAGTATAAGTGTTCTACCTGGTGAATACTCTAGGATTATATAGGGGATATATTTCAAGCATAGGTGAAGCCGACCCGTAAAAAAATTAAACTGTAATTTTGAGGTGAACAGGTCACTAACCCATGCCAGAAAAATCGTCTTTTCAAATTTTCCTAAAATAGAATATTCGTCATATTACAAATATTCACCACTAAAATTATCCCTACACCAAAGAGTAAATCCATGCAAATATATATAATTGGTGCACCTCTTTTGTAAAAGCTTGCTTCAACCACAAGTAACCTAAATATCACGTGCTTATAAATAAGACATGCATATAAATAAACATAAACATAAAAATAACAACTCCCATCTATTAATAAGACAACGTTATTTTTATCCATGGCCATGAATTCCTCCCAAAAAATAGAAAACAGAAAACCAAACTACCACTTCAACTTGAAGCTCCACAACTTAAACAATCTCCCACTTGGAGACTGACTGTTGCAACCCACTATTATAGCTCATCCTCAAACTCTTCTCTAAGTTGTTTCTCTTCTTCAAGATCAATCTCGAAGACCTATCGAAGCCAAACAACCTTCTAGCTTCTCTTTTTTCACCGCCTTTGTCAACATATCAACAAGATCCTGACTTGTATGGATCTTCTCCAACTTTAGTTGTCCATCCTTCAAAACCGATCTAATAAAGTGATACATGAGTTGTATATGTTTGGTTCTCAAATGGAATGTTGATTTCTTTACAAGATGAATTGCACTCTGGCTATCACTAAATAACTTGTAATCCTCTTGTTTCTTTCCCTACTCTTCCATGAATTGTTGCATCCATATCATCTACTTGCTTGCTTTTGTAGTAACAACACAATTTTCCGTTGTAGTAAACAAGGCAGCAATATTTTGTAGTTTAGAAACCCAACTAACTGTCATTCCACCAAAAGTGAATACATAACCTGTGGTGCTCCTCCTACCATCCAAATATCCATCCACGTATGCATCAACATATCTATGTAAGGAAACCTCTAACCCTCCATAAGACAATTGTCTTCTATTGGTCCCTCTCAAGTATCTGAGAATCCACTAGACTGCATTCAAGTGCTCCTTTCCTAAATTACTCATGTATTTGTTCACAACTCCTACTACATGGGTAATGTTTGGTCTTGTGCATATCATAACATACATCAAACTTCCAACTGCTGAAGCATATGGAACTCTGGACATATATTCAACATCTTCATGTGTTTTAGGAAATTGTTTCTTACTCAACTTGAAGTGCCTTTCCAACGATGTACTCACTAGTTTTACATATTGCGTCCTAAACCTGTCAAACACCTTGTTCACATACTCTTCTTGAGACAAAGTCAATATTATACTCTTTATGTCTCTATTGATTCTCAATCAAAGAATTTTCTTTGTTGCACCTAAATCCTTTATGATAAATGTATTGGCTAATTGTCTTTTTAACTCATTTATATTATGCATGTTTAACCCTACCACAAGCATGTCATCCACATACAACAACAAGATAATATATGTGTCATTATCTAGTCTCTTAAAATAAACACAGTGATCAGAATGATATCTAGATTAACCTTGTTCTATCATAAACCTGTCAAATCTCAAATACCACTATCTTGGAGCTTACTTGAGGCCATACAAGCTCTTCTTTAATCTACACAATAATTTCTCCTTCCCCTTGACTTGATATCCCTATGGTTGCTTCATATAGATTTCTTCCTCTAAATCCCCATGAAGAAAAGCAATCTTTACATCTAATTGTTCAAGATGAAAATGTTCCGTAGCTACCAAACTTAAAGTAATTCTAATGGAAGTCATTTTAACAACAGGAGAAAAAAAATCGTCAAATTCTATATCTTTTTCTTGTGTAAATCCCTTCACAACAAGTATTTCCTTGTACCTCTTTTTGCCACCTTGTTCTTCCTTCAACCTGTAAACCCACTTGTTCTACCACACTCTCTTTCTTGCAGGAAACTGAACCAAAACCCAAGTTTGGTTGTGTTCCAAGGAGTCCATCTCCTCATCCATGCCCTGTTCCCACTTTTTACCTAAATTGCTTCTTCAAAACTTTTTGATTCTCCACCATCCATCAATAAACAATAGTAAATTTGATATGAAGATAATCTTGAAAGGGATCTACTTACCATAGTAGAACATCTCAGAAGATTTTCTGGAGTTTGAGGCTCTTATTGTTCATTCTGATTTTGATCTACATAATCAACTCCAACTTTAGGATCGGTGCCAACTTTTCCAGGATTGATGCTAACTCTATGTATTTTCTATACTTGTTGATTTTCCAGTGTTTTGAGTACTTCTCTATCTTTTATCTCGTCAAGTGCTACATACTCAGAATTTTCCAGCTTCTTGTCTTGTATTTGTTCCCTGTACATAACCTTTTCATTGAAAATAACATCCCTACTCCTAATGAATTTCTTCTCATCCAAACTTGATAACCGGAATCGAAAATAGTTAGTGTCATAGCCAATGAAAGTACATTTCTTTAACTTAGCTTATAGATTGGTCTTGTTCTCTTTATTAATGTGATCAAAAGCTTCATAACCAAAAACTTTCAGAAAAGAATAGTTTACCTTCTTATCAGTCCAAGCCTCCTCTAGTACTCCACCTTCCAAAGCACTTAAAGGTCCTCTATTTATAAATTGAACAATAGTATCTACAGCATCTTCCCAAAAATTGTAAGGGCAATTCAACATGCAATCTCATGCTCATTGCACGCTCCATGATAGTCATGTTCATCCTTTCTGACACCATTCTGATATGGTGTTCTAAGAACTATCTTCTCCCTACGGATTCCATTATGTGAACAATAGTTATTAAATTCATTGTTGCAGTACTCTCCACCATTATCTGATCTGAGACACGTCAACTTCAAACCTACTTCATTCTCAACCAGAGATTTCCACTTCTTGAAAGTATCAAATACATCATATTTATTCTTTATACAATAAACACAAACCTTCCTAGTAGCATCATCAATAAAAGTAACATAATAATGTGAACCACCAAGAGAAGATACTTGAGTCGGCCCCCACACATTTGTATGAACAAGCTCTAACTTTTGTTCCTTCTTGGTTGATCCAACCCTGAGAAATCTCACACGCTTTTTTTTCTCATACACACAATGCTCACAAAAGCCCAGGTCTATATTTTTCAAAACTGACAACTTTTCCTATGAATGTAAAATCTTCATCCCCTTCTCACTCATATGGCCAAGTTTGTGATGCCATAAAGTTGTGTCTATACCTGTAGTGACTAAATAAAAGAGGGATCAGTACTAACAGTGGATAAATACAAATTACCTACTTCCTTACCTCTTGCAAACAAAAGAGCACCCTTGGTAACTTTCCAAGAATCTGCTTTAAGTGTAACCATGCAACCCTCATCTCCTAATTGCCCTGTAGAAATTAGATTCCTCCTTAGGCTAGGAACATGCCTGACATTATTTAACACCCAAGTGTTACCATTCTGAAATTTAACTTGAACACTATCTTTTCCAACAATGTTACATGGCTCATCATCACCAAGATATACATGCCCAAAATTCCCTTGAACATAATCTTGAAAATACAATATATGAGGAGTTGCATGAATTGAAGCACCAGAATCTAAAACCCAAAATTCTAATTTACTATTCAAAGAAATAATGAGAGCATCTTGTAACACATCACCTGCTATGTTTGCCTCTTTGTTCCCTTCTTGTTGATCTTTCCTTGATTTTAAAGACCAACAATCTTTCTTTGCATGTCATGTTTTTCCACAATTCCAGCATACCATCCTAATTCTAGATTTATATCTTCCCTTCTCAGACTTTCCACGGTGTCCAAGACTCTTTGATTTTTCCTTCTATCTTCCCCTTTTCTCTACACTCAAGACATTACCAGATGACTCACCTGTACTTTTTCTTCTCATCTCATCACTAATAATCACACCAATAACATCATCAAACTTTAAAAAGTTCATCCATAACTAAAGTATTCCAACTTTCAGGAAATGAGCACAAAATCAAAAGAGCCCTAACTTCATCATCGAAATTTACTACTACAAAGATTAATTGACTAGTAACCATGTTAAATTCATTCAAATGATCATTTACTGACTCACCTTCTGACATCTTCATATTAAACAATCGTTTCACGAGAAATACCTTGTTGGACGCTGAGGGTTTTTCATATAATTTATCTAATGTTGTCATCGGTTCTACCGTTGTCTTTTCCTTAGAAATATTGAAATTTACCGTTACTGTCAGGGACAACCGTATGGTTCCCAGTGCCTTCCGATCAAGAACATCTCATTCTTCATCTGTCATCATTGATGGCTTCATAGCTTTCCGTTTCAATGGTAGATAAAGATCCTTCTAATATAGGTAGTCCTCCACTTGCATCTTCTATAGCTGAAAGTTCTAACCGGTAAACTTCTCAACCCTAAACTTGCTATCTTTTGTCATTGCTCCCACTCAAACAAGAAACCCTCCTGTGATTTTTTTCTACCAAAACAAAACCTTGCTCTGATACTAGTTGTTAATATCTAAATACAGATGAACAATAAAAGTGGAATTAAAACAAAAGTAAATGAAGCATGCAATCACAAGATAAAGCCACATTTTAACGTGGTTCACCCAATTTGGGCTACATCCACCAAAAACAAGTCAGCATTCTCCTTTATTCAATCCTTAGGAATACAATACAATTCTCTTTTTTCATACACCAAAGAGTAAATCCATGCACATATATATATAATGTGTGCTTGAGAGGGTATGGCCACATTAAGTTTGATTGAAATTGTAGATGTACACCTTTTTTCATGTTCCATATGCTTGTCAGATTTGTGGCGGCATGATAAAACCTGGATCAGGTTTTATGAAAAAATAGAAGGCTCCTCTAATTATCTTCTCCTCTGTTGTGTGCACAAGTGGGTGTTGGGTTTTTCTACGCTTGTTTTACAAGTTTAGTTTCTTATAAATTTGTTCCTCTTTTCCTAAACATTCTATTGTTTCTTTTTTAAGTTTTCAGGTGTGTTTCTTGTTTTTTTCAACGGTTGTTGTTGTTGTTTTCACGTTTGTTGTTATTTTCAACAATGGTTGTTTCTATTTCTATTAAACATACCTTGATTAATCATGACTTAAATCTTGGTTGTAGGGAAAGAAATTGAGGTAAGAGACTTTTTCTATTATATTTACCCTGCTTTCCAAATCGTTGTAAACTAGAAATAAAATCTTGGTCTTGCATAATCAACTTTTACTAAGATACTTATTTCTATTTTTATTACTCTGCTTTACATGTGATTTACGAGGTCTTTCTTGCAAACAACTGTACAATAAGATCTTATAAATTATCCCTATGTTTATGTAGTCTACAGATAGATTTCTTAATAAATGGAAATTCAAGGCCTCTAAGCTTCCGAGCACCCCAATAAGGCCTCTAAGGCAGGGGTCCCATGGAGGGGGGTATTGCTTCTATTTTTATTGAGCTGGTGACCCCATGAAAAATAAAATTTAAATAAGTATGAAACTTTAGAATATTTTCCTTAAAATAGGGAGCAAAAAATTTTTAGTAAGAGAGTTTAAGGGCATGGTTCCATGGAAGGGGGGCTCCTTAAATATCTTAGCAGGTGCTGCTGAGAAAATTTAGGAGCATTTTAGCAGTTTTAAGGTCCCGTGATTTTTTATTAGTTTCTTCAACAATACCCGCTGAGATATTATAGGATTCCATTGGATTTTTATGGTTATTTGTAGGAAAATAAAATCATCTCTCTCTTTAAAATCACCAAAAAAAAATGGCGGGAATGCATATTAGATTCTATCAGCGCTAAACTGTAGGAGGAAACTCCCAGCCCCCCCTCTCCAGTGACCTCTTAAGTTTAGGGGGCTAAAAAAGTGGAGCTCCTATTTTCGAGGCCTAGATTCTATTATTTCCCATAACTAACTTTAAAAATAAACATGGGACCTTCTACTGCAAGAAAATAGGAGCCCAAACCCCTCCATGGGACCATGCCCTTACTCACCTCCTATTTTTTCTATTATATATGGTCTCATGTTGATTTGTTTAACCAACTACAAGAAAAAAATGAATCTTTACATAGAAATTAGGGACTCCACATTTGTTTAAACTTCAAAGGTGGGGAGCGCCGGTAATTTCTCCCTAGTCTTTATGTTGTTTTGTTTAAAGGTGGGGAGCGCCGGTAATTTCTCAGTCTTTATGTGTTTTGTTTCCACGTGAGTAAAAAATGTAGGCCACTAATTTTTGGTCATTTTTATAGGGAAAATTGCAATGGAAAATGGTAAAAACACAAGACCTTAAATTGGCTAAAATATTCCTAAATTTTCTCAATAGCACCTTCTCAGATATTTATGGAGCCCCCACTCCATAAAACCATCCCCTAATTCTGCGGGCGAAGAAGAATCGAGCCCTCTTTAGAAGTGGGTAATTTGAGAAGGGAATGGTGGAGGAAGTGGGTCGAGAATGTTCCATTGGAATCACGTCAAAACAAATAGACAAGGATAAAGCCCCAAAAATTCTCAACTAAGTCCACTTAATGGGTGCAATAAATTTTGAAGTGATGCCTACAATAGATTAGATGGGTGATTAAACCAGAATTTTCAGATTTATTGTTGTCTTAATTTCCACAAAAAATACGGGGAAGGAGTCTATCCTCCAGTTAAATATCATATAAATATCAATTATAATTTATATAAAATATGCATTTCATAGACAAAATTCTAAATTGATTGAGTAAAAAAATAAATTAGAAAAAATAAAGACACTATACCTACCCTTGGCAGGGTAATAAATCAATAGCTAGAAACTTTATTAAATGTTTTTATTAAATTATACATTAAATAGTCATAAATGATAATACACGGTTTGGAACGATAACAAATCATTAATTAGAAACTTTATTAAATGTTTTTATTAAATTACAAAATCTAACACTACATTAAATATGAATATCCCATAAATGATAATACGCGGTTTGAGAAGTTCGATCGGGCCGCATGGAAGAAAAGAATAAAAGTCTATCTTTATGGAGTAACAGTGACTTTGAATCTGGAGCGGGAGTGGGACCCAACCCGGTGGAAGCAAATAATATATGAACGACTTCAAGAGCGCGTGGCCCCACCATTCATATTATTTCTATGACCAAATGTCGAACCGCCCCACTGCCAATTTTTTTATTACCACGGTGAAAAAGAAAATAAATAAGTGACCAGAATGTTTTATTCTCGGAGTTTTTTCATGAATGCTTACAGATATTGCACTCCAGCCATTACTTGTTATTTTAAAATCCCAGAAATGTCCGCGTGGCAATTCGTACGCGTTTTTTTTGATTTGCATAAAAAAATCGTATTATGTTCCTTGTTGGTTTTAATATGCTAAACTCCGCCTGTAACCTCACGCCGCCGCCTTATAAAACCGCCCTCCTGTCGCTAAGATCGCCATGCCGAAAGCAGCTCGTACGCTGTTAACGACTATGAGATTATTGTAAACCGATTCATTGTTTTCTGTATAAAGCTCTTTTTTTTGCCTTTCTTCATGTGCTACTTCTTTACCATTGCTTCCGAAACCTCCTTGTCAAAAAGTTCAATTATGTTTGTGCCGAGCTGAGCTTGAGGGATTCGATCCTGTGACCTGTCTGTGGCATTCCATTCGTTTAAAGACAATAAAAATGGAGAAGAGCGCATATGCTTTGTTTGTTCTTCATAACGGCGTTGTTTGCTGGCGTGGTCGCACATGTAGCGCCTGCGTATGTCGCCTTCTTCGATGATTGCATTACGTTATATCGCGATGGGATGGTTCACCGTGTTTAAACCATTTGTCATGACGCCGACAAATCAGACGTAAGCCTGGATAAGGATTGCTGACACTGGCCTGTCGTAAAGTTGTCTTCAGCCAAAGCGTCTTGTTTATGCATGTTGCTTAATGCGAATAACACATTTGTTTGTTTCTCTCTCTAGTTTGAACGATGAAGACTAGAAACACAATTCCTCTCCATTCAGTGGGTCATGTGACAATGTCAAGACCCCGCCTGTCAAAGAGAGGAAGTAGTTTACAAGGATTCAATATTGCTCTGAACGCGTTTTGCATTGCACGTATGGAAAACCCACTGAAACTAGTTTTTTCTAAGATGGTCTGAGATCACCTGCAAGGGTTTTCGTTGTTGTCCACTTTACCTCTCCAAGTTTTCGTACATTGATATGGCCATCTCACTACATTAACGCCGGCTTTTAAGGCTTGGTTTAAGGAATCATGCGCAGATCGTTCAGTGATAATTCTGAATCGTTCACACATAATTCTGGACGATGGGATCTTAGCAATTGAATTTAGGTTTTTGAGCAAGTTTATATATTACGGTTTCGAACCTAGTTTGGAAAATAGGATTTTAGGATGCGTTTTATGCAATCAAGGAAATTGATCCAAATAAATAGCCGTTGTCATGGTTATGAAATAAGTTATGTTTGAGTAAAAATCTTTTATACAGGTCATTTTATTTCAATTCTTGTCTATATTAGCTGACAAGACATATAGCCAACAGCCCTAGCGCTTCTGTAAATCGGCCACTGCCCCAGGTATTTCTCTGCCACTACCGTTCACAGTGTAGAGAGCTTTATAACACTTGAGATTGGAAACAAATATCTATTTTCCTCTTTCAGTAATGGTTGCATTTTGGCAACTTTAGTTATATACTGTCAGCAACTAAGTCAAGTTTATAGCTCTGTTCAACGTAAAACTTTGATACATCATATTTTGTGTTTTTTGCATGGGGGTTAGTATTTTGGAGTGTCGTCCTCTCCAGCTATATCACCATCAAAATCAAAGCCATGTCCCCGGCTAAATCAAAATCCCCAGCTAAGTTCGCCAACTTCGTACGCCGGATAACTTCACCAACAAAGGCGCCATTCTATCCGCAAAGGCTCTGGCTCCATCTCCTATGAGGTAATCAAATTTGCATTATGCAGTATCGACTATTTTGGGGCTAGCGTTAGGGATAGGCTTGTGGAATATGTGGGCATGATAGTGCAGATCTGGAGAATGGAAGTTTTGTTAGTTCGTGTTTACATGTAATCGCTAGCACCAAAAAAATACAGTTTCACATTTAATTTATATTTACTACAAGTTTAGTTACATTCCATTTTTATGCGTTTACAGCCGGTATGTTGACCCCTCAGATGTGGCCCATTAGGGTATTTGCATTGTATACAAAACTGTTGAGGTTGTGTGGTTCGAAATGGAATGTCTTATTCTGGGCTCGTTAAGTAAAAAGTTATGAGTACTGATAATTTTCAGACACGGTTAAAGTATGCGCTACGTAGAAGGCTGGTAATTTGGTTTTAAAAGCCTTTTTTGTGGATGTATAGAAAAAAAAATATTGGTGTCTATATCTTGTGAAGTTTTCTTTGGAAAGCCTTTTTTTATAGTTGTCCTTCAAATCATCAAAGTTATAACTATTCAAAAAAATATTCCATTTTTGTTATACATGTGTTCCATTCGCATTAAGATACATAATCATTACTATGATATAAACCCATTAATTGGGTGTGCGCAAAAAAATCGCAAATGAAAACATCCTTCATATCATGTTTGACTATGCAAAACTAAAGCATTTTCTCGTATCCGTAAACTACATTTTCTTGTATTTAATTGTATTTACAACATATTTATGTTTTTAGCATAAGTGTGCAGACCTCCCACTTTCTTGAGCATCTTTTCCTTACCATGGAAACAACTTTGACACCCAAAATCATTTCTTGCTTGATTGAGGGTTATTATGAAAACAAGCCTACATTTCAATTATTGCACGTGTCCCCCCTCCAATCTTTTCTAAACACAAGGATCCAACATCATGTCGACCTTTCATATGGGATACATTTCCAAATAACACTCCTGACCTCTAAATTTGTAAGTCGTGTGCTGGACAAAAGAATACAAGAAGACTCCATTGTGTGTTTACACAAATCTCTCTATAGGATGATCAAACATGAATTGTAAGTTTTAACTTTTCCTCCATTACCAATGTATTTACTTCCCCTATATTATTTCTAATTTTATTCCCTTACCCTCTTTTCCTTGCAAGACTATTCTTATCATAGATATGGATATTTTTTTACAAACGCATGTGATAATTAGAGCTCCAACTCAACTTCCACCACATGTTGCATGTAGCAAGAAAACAGCCCTAGCACCAATAACTGTTTGGGTCAATGCATATAACTATGTTCGACTTTTTTACACTTTTTGTACCTTCAACAAAATATGTCTAACAACTAATACATGCCCAAACACATAAAATGACCAAACGTAATGGCACAATCCTAACCCAGGTGTAATTATGATTACAGTCCAAGTTGTGAATGTCACTCGGGTTCAAATATGTTAGTTTCTTTATTGCACAATCTTGTATCTCTAGAGAAATTAACTAAGTGCTCCTATACCTCCATTTTGTGTTTTTGATTGCATGTCAGGTTAATTATTGTATGAAAAATCTTCCTATTTGATATGAGTTACAAATCTGAATTAGTATTTGTATTGTATCATCTTTATTAGATTTGTAAATCTACTCTAATCCAATTCTAAAACCTAATTAAATTGACCTAAATTTTAATTAAGGGTTAAACAATATTCTTCTACACTCCTTTATTATTTGTGTCGTAAGTATCGTAATTATGTAACTCCTTGTGCTTTATTCACATACATAACTTGAAATAGTGTTCTTCACTTGCTCTTATCAACTGAATTGTTGCAAGTGAGTTTCGTTGTTGCTAGTTCTAAGTTTCATGTTCCTAGATTATCTCCAACCAAACATATAAGTAAATTTCCAAGACTTATGTTTGTTACTTTTTCCAATCAATCAATCTATGTATGATATGTTAAATTTAATTGTATCATATTCAAAAATTTCCACCATGTTTAAGAAAACTATGTTACAAACTTTAGATCCCTGTCCAATACAATGCTTCATGGCAATCCATGTATCCTTACAATTTCCTTGAAGTTTTTTATTGTGATATGAGCCATATCACTAGTCTTCCTGCATGCAATAAATTGTGACATTTAAGAAAAAAATATCAAACACATATATGGAATCAACTCATTTTTTCATCCTATGAAAACCTAAAACAAATTCCTTACTTATAACCTCCCAAGGCTTCTTTGGTATGGGAAAAGGTTGATACAACCCTATGTTCTAATATCTCCATTTGGCCAGTTGACATATTTTGCATTTATGTACAAATTTACATACATCCACACACATCCTCATCCAAAATCAAATTCATACTATCTATATTGAGATATTATATAATCCAAAGTGTCTTGCTAATCCATTGTTATGCTTCTCTCTTACCAAATTCTCTTGTACTTATCTGATAGGAATGCAAAATCACTTTCCTCTAAACAGCATGCGATCTTGCATAAACTAATCTAATTGAGGGGTCTTATCAAAGCCTACATGTTTTATGTGTGCTTCCCATAATTCATAAAGTCTTCATCTTATGTGTACAATTTTTTGATGTATTCAAAACCAAAAAAAATCACTCTCATAATTTATGTCAACAAATTATTTTTTCTACTTGACACATTAGCAACCTTGTTATATTTTTTGCTCTGGTGCTTCAACACAAAGGTGCATCCTTTTAGGTACTCTACCTACTTCATATGTATTTTATTCAACTTTCCCTTATTGTTTATGAAATTTAATTCCTGGTGATCAATAAACAACAAAAACGCTTTTGTCAACAAGTAGTGTCTCCACTTCTTGAGTGTTTACACAGTTGCATACAACTCGTGATCATATACATTATAATTCTTTGCATCATTAAATTTCTCAATAAAATAAGTTATTATTCTTCCATCTTGACTTAACACTGCACTAATGGATATACCACTGATAACACAATCTACCTATAATACTTTTGCAAAATCAAACAATTTCAACACTAGTTGTTCATTCACCTTCCTATTCATTTCCTAAAAAAATCCTTCGTACCTCCCTATTGTAGAGACTCCCTACTGGGAGGATGGAAAAACGCGTTGATTCTTTTTTAAACCATAATTCTAAATAACCCATACACAATCAGGGATGAAAATTGATGCCTATCAATTTCCTAGTCCTATGCTTAATCATACAATGCATGCAAGAAGAAATATATATGTAATACAAGTAATTAGAGTTATCTATCATTATAGATTAATTTTTTTCATTCATTCAAGTTGTACAGTTTGTTTCCATATAATTGTGTGTAAAAAATAAGTAAAAGTACCTCCTAGTTTCCGCATATAATTGTTCATCCAATTATCTAAGACATTGTATATAATTCATTAACATGTGAATTACATTTTAATCCATTCCAATAATGTTTAATAAAAAAACACAAGAAAAAATATCATCCAATGAATTATTTCATAACGTAGGTTATACTACATTCATGTTTGTTAACGTAAAAAATCCTTCATATATACAAGACCATGATAAGTGATACAAAAATAGATAGTTCCATTCATTAATAATTATGTTATACTACATTCCATGTTTGTTAACATAAAAAATCCTTCATATATACAAGACCATGATAGGTGATACAAAAATAGATAGTTCCATTCATTAATAATTCTATACATTTACAACATTAATTAGGTTTACATCTATAGTATCATGTTACAATTAATTACATAAACACATGTGATTCAATTTACGTAATTTCCAATACAAAGTGGTTTACATGAATTCCATATTCAATGTTGCATTTCCTTGTCTCAATATACATAAGTCTCCATTCAGAAATCACTTATAATCAATTACGTCATTGATAATTTTTTCAATCCTTAAAAATGTTTCAAGCCTACATTAGTGTACATCTATATACTATCAAATATAATAATACAACGTAGATATGAATGAACAAAATACATCATAATTCATTTTGTGCAACACAGATTGTCATCCTATCTTTAGAGATCCATCCTATTTTAAAACTGTGCATGTGAGAAAAAAAGTATCATCATGAGGTGTTTACGTTCCTACAACCATAAGACTTATGGTTCCCCACATACCTCTCATACCATAATATTGGCCCTACCTTTCATGAGAAGGGAACATGTGACGAAGTCATATAAGGTAAGATAGATAATACCATGTGTATTGATAGTCACCACAATTAACCGGTAAGACATATGAATATGGTTAGGAATATAAAACATAAAAAAAATGGTCATACTATAAGTAATGATCATGTTACTTTGGTCAATATACTTGGGATAATAAAAGGCACCCCTTACTAAAATATGACATACATGTACTAATGGACATAAAATAATTCTAACTAAATCATATTGAATGAACTGGTCCTTAGATATATTTGATCCCTCACTATACCCCCTAAGAACTTTTTTATGTGTGATCCATTGTATGTAGGTTACCTAACCTTCATACATGTAACTCCCTAATCCAATACCCATCTCTCTAAAAACATGTTGGGGCATGAAATAATCCTGATTGAATAATCGTGAGGGAATACTTTTAGGTTATTCATCATCCATTCCAGACACCTTATCAATCGTGTGAAAACTACATCGAACAAACCTACCCATTGATGCAGATCACACCTTGTAAATACTCCCATTCACCTCTCACAATAAGAGATATTTATCTCCATATACAATCAACTTGGGAAAACTTGAACTATAACACAAACAACACTAACCTTTCTGAATGTCCCATACCACCCATTCAAATAAATAATATAAGGACCATAATCATAGTTTGTGAATCCCCAAAGAATACCAAACAAATCATGAATATGATACAAGCAATCACAACCTTTTTTGATGTCCCATACCACCCAAGGAATTCATTATTGCAAGAATCCTAAGCCTGGTTTGCCATCACATACAAAGGATTATAAATTGTCTATAATAGTTTCTATATACATGTTTTCCAGTTATACGTGTTACAAAGGTATAATATAATAATTCAAAAAAGGTTAGTTACATATAATCAATTTATCTAATGTATGAGAGCATAGTGTTTCATAATCCACATAATTCTATTAATTTTGTCATAAATCATTTAATAATGATCACGTCATTCCAAACTAGGAGTAACACTCGAGCAATATTAAATCTCATAAATGTCTCATACCAATTATGAGAATTGCAATTATAATAATGATATGCCATAGTCCTCTCAAATCTATAATATATTCATTGATATGTCCAATAATCAACATTTCATAATCCAAAACATCATCTCATTCATAAAATATAATCACTATGTTTTCTCCTTGCAAGATCTAAAAAACATGTCATATACATATTCATATCAAAAAGTAGATACCAATTTTTACTAAAAACATAATCAAGAAAAATTGATTACTTTTCCATGGTTAATGATTTGACCCAATCATAAATCTAAACATATTGCTCATGTTTTAGAGCCAAGTTTTGATCCTAGGACCTGTAGGTTATAGAATACACTTATTCATAACTAAGTTGTATTTATTTTCATTTCATAATTATCTAATTTCTATCAAGACATAATCAATATATGCTAATCGTTTATAATGACCAACTCCCAAGTGTCTCAGTTGTGTCATATTCCTATACCTCACTCAATAGTTGAAGTTGTAGTATCATCTTTGTGAGGTACAAATGTCTTAATACATTATTCACAAAAACTATTTGTTTAATTCATTCCATATCATTTAATCCAAATAACACATATTATCATGTTGTTTAACTCATTGCACTTTCCACTTAATCATCCTTCATTGGTTTACACCCGTTTTCATTAGGTCATCCAAATAATGAATATTAATATCATTCATCTAATATTATGCATCTTGTATAATCAATTCACATTTCTATGACAATTATATTTCATTTTCCAAACATGTTCTAAGTGTAGAACGGGTCTGTAATATCCCCTTCTCGGTCAAGACCTTTAGCCCATTCATTATTTCGTGACGGCTAAGGGAGGAATAAAAGGGAAACTTAGTCATAATAAATTAATCATAAAGATCATAAAATATTTTTATAAGCATTTTATTAATTTATTAATAACAAAAGGAAAAAATAAAATAAAAGAAAAAAGATAAAGTGATAAAATAATATGATAAAGTCACTTTATTTTATTATTTTCCCTAAGGGAAATAGTGACCCATGTGAAGATGGAAAAAGGACTAAAGAAAAAGTTAAACGTAGGAAAAGAAATGTGATTGGTGGTCTTGGGTGGAAAATTTGCTATAAAAGCAAGTCGACTTGCAAGAAGAAAGACATTTTTTTTGTTTATGATAATTTTCAAATTTGTGGTATAAGCTTGCATTCTTTCCATAAAAAATACAAAGGATGAAAACCTTATTTAAGCTTAGAGAGAAGAACGAAAACTCTTTTTTCTTTTGAGAGGAAGCCCTACTCAGGAGTTTTTACTTATTTTCAAGGTTCTACTTCAGAATTACAATGATATTTGAGGATAAAAGTGCACATTTATATTGTTTCTAGCCAGGGTTTGAAGACACAAGTGTTGGGGTATATTTATGCCTTCATATTCAACCTGGTCTCGGGTTATATACACCCCTAGGAGTTGATTTTGACCCATTATAGGGCATGGTTGTCCTGGATCTCATCACTAACATCTTTGTCATGTTTTTAGAGGCCAAAATCAGTTGGTTTGCACATTTTTGGCGCTGGGGAAATTTCATTTCAGCTAATTCTGTAACTATTATTTTGTAGATTTATAATAAATATTCTAGCATTGTATTTGGATCCAATATGTTACTTTTCCAGTTTTTTTACAATAATAAAATTAGTTGATCTGTTTTTAATGATAAAAGAATGATTTTACTTCAGTGTTGAATGATTTTCACTCGCACTTTTCAATAATAATTCAAATTTGCATGATAAAAATTTATATATTCTACAACTTGTTGTGTTGGTTGGGATTTGTGGATAATGTAATGTCCCCAAAATGACATTTTTCAACCCTAGATGGATTTCTCGCAAATACCAAATAAAATTGCAAGTAACCAAAATTATACAAAAAAAATTAAGTGCAGATCTAAATTTTTATGGGAAAATGTGACTTGCCTAGGGTATGCAAATCATTCCAAAATGAACCAAAATAACTCTTTTTATCATCAAAATAGATCAGATATTTTTATAAAGACAAATACTCAAGAAAATTATCATATTTGACCCTAAATGAAGGCTGAATTATTTTATAAAAATCTATAGAATGCTTCTTCAGACATTCAGCTATAAACATCAATTCTTTGGGCCAAAAATCTTACAGATTAGCTGATTTGATTTCTAAAAATCAGAATTATGAACATTAATATAAATCACCTCCATAACAAATCTAAAACCCCACAAATCAGCTTCCTATAGAAGTCACTCCACCCTGATTGAGTTGGGAATGAAGAAGAATCAACAACAACCTTTGTTCTTCCACAAACACTTAGTAGATCTACAAATTGCATCCCTCACATTGCTATAAAGACAATGGAAAACACAAATAAATCCTTAACCTTCTATGGAAACCCCTAAATAGAGAATCCTCTCAAGTAGAAGAAGAGTTTTTCGTTCTCCTTCTAGACCTCAAGAGATTTTTCATCCTCTAGAGATGACTTTAATGGGTTTTTGTCCTTTGAAGTGACTTGTAAAGCTTACAAAGCTTAGACAAAATTCAAAATTTGTATTAAAATAAAGAGATGCCTTTCAAAGTCAATTCAACTTGCTTTTTATAAGCAATGTTTGCTTAGTAGCCACCAACAAGCACAAATCTCCTCCTTTTTCTCACATTTAATTCTTTTTTGGCCTTGTCTCATCCTCAACATGGGTCACATTTTCTCTTAAGCACAAATAAAAAAATAAAGTGACTTTATTTATTCTAATTTCATTTTATCACTTTATCTTTTCTTTTTTTTCTCTTTTAAATTTTGATTAAGTCATTAATAAATTAATATAAGTGTTTTTAATAAAGTTTCTTTATTTATGCATTTTATAATAATTTATTAAGACTATAGTTCCCCTTTTTAATCACCCCTTAGCCGTTGAGAAAAAAAATTGAGCTATGTGTCTTCTACCGAGAAGGGGATATTACAATCCTCCCTTCCCCAAATTACTTATCGGCAAACAATTACAACTCTTACCCCCAAGTGCCATATGTAATAGATAGAACATGTTGTAGTGCTCTGCATGTCTTGATCTTATACCTATTAAATGAGAGAGATCTTACCAAAATATATAGCTCCCTTGATGCTCGTAGACATGAACTTGTATCAATGGTTCAACATACTCCATATTGTAAACTTTATCCTCTATCTTATCATGTTTCTCATGAGGAAAATAAATATGAATATATAGCAATAAATAAGACATATTATCATGCCTTTTGCACCTTGCAATGTCATCGAGATCTTCATTTCCTCTTGTCTTTATGATATCTTATTTCTGATGTATTGTTGTTCCAGACAAGGCAGCAAGGTGAAATTAGTCCTCATCATTTGGAATTTGGGCCTTTATCGCCAAAATCTCATCATCAACTTGCGGAATGGAGTTCTCTTCCTTCCTGGACTCAAGCTCCTTGATTTCCTCCTCTACCACTTTTTCACTTTTTCCCTTCATTACATTAAACCTCTCCATGAATCTTCAGCTAAAGTCATCAAAGAAGAAGACATATTCTTCCCCTTGGTTCTTTATCAAATGATGCCACCAATCCTTTACTATCCCTTATATAAATGATAAGGGATGAATTTGAGGGCATCCTCCACACACATAAGGTTTAATAGCAATTATTCATCTAATTCTAGCAACCATGATCTCACAGAAAGTGTATTAGTACCATCAAAAATAGAAATCATACCCCACCATGGTTGAAACTCTCTATGGGGTTGCATGCCTAAAATTTTATTTTAATATTCTCCCATTCCTGGTAAAGATCACCACTATGATACCACTGTAATGTCCCCAATAGACATATTTCTAACCCCTAACAAATTATCTGTAATATCCCCTTCTCGGAAGAAGACCCTTAGCCCAATTTGTTTTCCTAATGGCTAAGGGGTCATTAAAACAGGGAACTATATGGTTAATAAATTATTATAAATTGCATTAAAAAAAACTTTATAAAAATCACTTATATTAATTTATTAATGACTTAATAAAAAATTAAAAGAGAAAAGAAAAGAAAAGATAAAGTGATAAAATGAAATTAGAAAAAAAGGTCACTTTATATTTTTGTTTCTCCCTAGGAGAAAATGCGACCCATGTTGGCGATGAGACAAAGCCAAAAAAGAATTAAATGCAGGAAAAAGGAGGTGATTAGTGCTTGTGTGTGGTTACTAAGGCAAGATTGCTTATAAAAGCAAGTTTACTTGGCTTTGAAAGACATTTCTTTATTTTCATACAAATTCCAAAAAATTTCTGAGCTTTGTAAGCTTTGCAAGTCACTTCAAAGGATGAAAACCCTCTTGGGGTCTAGAAGGAGAATGAAAACTCTTCTTCTATTTGAGAGGATTCTCTGTTCAGGGGTTTCCATAGAAGATTAAGGATTTATCTGCATTTTTCATTACTTTTCCAGTAGTGTGAGGATTGTACATTGCAAATCTACCAAGGGTTTGTGAAAGAATAAAGGTTTTTGTTTATTCGTCTTCATTCCCAACTCATTCAGGGTGGACCGAATCCTATATGAAGCTTATTTATGGGGTTTTAGATATGTTCTGGAGCTGATTTATATTGTTATTCACAATTCTGATTTTTAGAAATCAAATCATTCAATTTGTGATATTTTTGGCCCAAAGAATTGATGTTTCCAGTTGTATGTCTAAAGGAGCATTCTGTAGATTTGAATAAAATAATTCAGCCTTCATTTGGGATCAAATATGGTACTTTTCTTGAGTATTTTTCTTTATTAAAATAATTGATATGTTTTGATGATAAAAAGAGTTATTTTGGTTCAATTTGGAATGATTTGCATACCCTAGGCAAGTCACATTTTCCCATAGAAATTCAGATCTACACTTAATTATTCTTATATAATTTCTATTACTTCCAATTTTATTTGGGATTTGTGGGAAATGCATCTAGAGTTGAAAAATGTCCATTTGGGGACATTATAGTGGACATTAATGCATCTTTGCCAGCTAGGGGAGAAATTCAAAAAAAACATATTTAAATGTAGAAGGTAACCATAGATGAGTGAGATCAAAGAGCTCCTCTTACAAATAAGCTAAGCTACATACATGAGGCATTTACAAGGATTCAAAGAGAGTTACATTAGGTTATAATGGAATCTCAAAGGGAAATGTGCGATGTAATAATAGGCTCAATCAATTACCTAGCTAAGGTTCTACAAGGACAAAAAATATCTACAAATCAAGGAGTAACCAAAAGGAAGATCTACTTGACTAGTTAGGGTGTACGCCAAGCCTCCAGATCAATCTTTCAAAACCAAGTTTCTTCAAAGAGGGGAACAACCAATTGAGGAAGAAATTCCAAGTGATGTTGATGACATGGAAGCATGGGGTAAAGAGTATGCAACACTCAGTTTCAAGGTAAGAGGTATGTTGTCCTTCAAAGATTTTTGCAAGTTGAAAGATAGTAATGGCAACATGAAGAATATAATATCTCAACAAGAGAAACACGCAATGCAAAAATTTGAGAGGAAGCATCCCATAGAGTATTCCACTAAGAGAATAATCTTAAATGGAAAAAAGTATGACTTATAATGAGAAAAATGTTTTTGTTAGTGGGGAAGGCAAAGAGGAAAAAACATTAATTGTTCGATGCAAAATGGGAAAAGATATTTCATTTCAAAAGGTACCTGTCAATCTTCCAAAGAATGAGTCATTTCATATGGGATGGATTTACTAAGCCATAGTATTGGTGGGCATGAAATTGTGAAAGATGATGATTCTTTTTTTTTTTTAAATCATTAATGGTAGTGTTGTTTTGGAGGTTTCCAAATCATAAACAGAAGGTAAACATTTTGATTATATTCTTTATAAAGAGGCTATTAATAGAAAGGATTCGTTACATCATCTTCATACTATGTTATTATAGTGGTTCTATCATGATGGTATTCATTCTATTATGGACAAGAATGCTAAGGATTTGTTGTAGCGAAGTCAAGCTATCCTAAAGACAAAGAATGATGAAGATCTTGATGGTACTCCAAGGTATGAAAGGAATGAACATATGTCAAATTTATTGTTGCATATTAAACCATTTCATATTTTTTTATTCATGATAAGTATGGTTATACAAAGTGTAATATGGAGCACGCGGATCCCTTGTGCCAATTTCATGATTGTGGGCATTATGAGAGCTACATACTTTGGAAAGATCTCTCTTATTTGATAGGTACGAGAGCTAGACTGTTAGAACACTACAACATGTTTCATCTATTGCATATGGCACTTGGGTGTAAGAGTTACAATTGCTTGAGGACAAGAAATTTGGGAAGGGAGGATTGTAATATCCCCTTCTCAGTCGAAGTCCCTTAGCCCATTCATTTTTTCTCAATGGCTAAGGGAGGAATAAAAGGGAAACTTAGTCATAATAAATTAATCATAAAGTGCATCATAAAATATTATTATAAGCCCTTTATTAATTTATTAATGACAAAGGGAAAAAAGAAAATAAAAGAAAAAAGATAAAGTGATAAAATAAAAAGAAATAAAATGATAAAGTCGCTTTATTTTATTATTTTCCCTGAGGGAAATGGCAACCCATGTGAAGAGGGAAAAAGGTCCAAAGAAAAAATTAAATGCAGGAAAAGAAATGTGATTGGTGGTTTTGGGTGACAAAATTGTTATAAAAGCAAGTTAACTTGCTAGAGGGAAGGCGTCTCTTTTGTTTATAATATTTTTTTAATTTGTGGTGTAAGTTTGCATGTTTTCCATAAAAACTCCAAAGGATGAAAACCCTTTGAAGCTAGATTTAGAGGATGAAAACCCTCTTTAAGTTTACAGAGAAGAATGAAAACTCTTCTTTCTTTTGAGAGGAATCCCTACTAAGAGGATTATAATGGTTTTTAAGGTTCTACTTCAAAATTGCAATGATATTTGAGGAGAAAAATACAAATTTATATTGTTTCCATCCATGATTTGAAGACACAAGTGTTGGGGCATATTTCTACCTTCAAATTCAGCCTGATTTAGGGTTATCTACACCCATGTGAGTGGAGTTTGAACCATTCTAGGGCAGGGTTGTCCCAGATATCATCACCAACATCTTTATCATATTTGTAGAATCTAAAATCAGCCGGTTTGCATATTTTTGGGGCTGAGGAAACTCCATTTTTGGCCTTCTATTTAGATCTAATCTAGTACTTTTTAAGTGTTTTTACAATTATAGAATCAGCTGATTTGTTTTTTAATGATAAAAAATGGTTTTACTTCAGTTTTGAATGATTTTCACTCCTAGAGAAAGTCGGTGTTTTCAGTATTAATTCAGATTTGCATTATAAAAATTATATATATATCTTCTACAACTTGTTGTGTTAATTGAGATTCATGGATAATCTGTTTTGGGTTAGAAATATGTACATTGGGGACATTACATGGTCATCTATGCATACCCTTCATATGTAACTTAAGTGTAGATTATGTCATATCTATATTGTCACAACACATAATAATTATATCAACTCAAATTGTTACATTGAGTTAGGGAGGCCTATATAACTCCTTAATTAAAAATTATAGTCCTCCTTTTGTTATAAGTTATGTTTATAATTTTTCCATCTCTCTTTTCAGTCATGATCAAGCATTATAGTGTTGACATGTTCTAATTCGTGTTTCTAGGTTTATCCATCATAATAATTCTCTTTTACATAATTTCCAAATTTTGATAATACTTCTCATATAAGCATGTAATGTCTTTCATTTCCTTTTAAAGGTTTGTATACAAGTATAAAACACATATTTTCATTCATATGTAAATAGGTTTACATTACCCTTGGTTAAATCCCATGATCATCATTATGAGTTTATAACCGGTGTTTACTTACTTACGATTTATCATACTCTCTAGATACAATAAGAATGTATCATATTTTTTATGTTGACAAGACATCATATAAGTTTCATATGTGATATAAGAGATATATGATCATTTTCTTATCTCCCCATAATAATATAAGAATATTACTTCGTAATCTGAGTAGATATAATACATTTAATATTATAAATAAATCGTAATATGCAATATCAATTACCTATTGAACTCTAGGATTATAGATCATAACCATTATTTCACTATCAAATATATCTTTTATATCCTTATGCTATAACATTATCCAAACAAATTTATTTCTTTATCTACTTATCAAGTTTCTCCCAAAATCCTATTTTTTGGTTTAATATCATATACATCCTTTTAATTTTATAAAAATAATAGTTTCCTATTAATCTCTTCTGTTTTAAAGGATGTCCTAATATGTTTTGTTTCAAAATAATCTATCGAGGGAGTTGAACCGGTAACCCATCCCTTTTGAATCTAAGTTCTTAAACATTCATCAAAATTATTCTTATTGATATAGAGTCAACACATATTGCTTTTATACATGTATGTGCTTAGTTTTTAGTTTAAAACAAAAGATTGACAGAGTGAAGGGAGTCGAACATGTGATCTTTCACTCCTAACACCATTCCTCTTTCCACGGTGCAATGGCTTATAGTTTGGTCAAATTATGACAAGACATCCTTTTAACTTTATAAAAATAATAGTTTCCTATTAATATATTATGTTTTAAAGGATGTCCTAATACGTTTTGTTTTAAACGAATCTATGGAGGGAGTTGAACCAGTAACTCATCCCTTTTGAATCTAAGTTCTTAGACATTCATCCAAATTATTCTTGTTGATATAGAGTCAACACATATTTCTTTTATACATGTATGTGCTTAGTTTTTAGTTTAAAACAAAATATTGGCAAAGTGGAGGGAGTCGAACATGTAATATTTCACTCCTAACACCATTCCTCTTTCCACGGTGCCATGGCTTATAGTGTGGCTTATCATACTCTCTAGATATAATAAGAATGTATTGTAGTTTCAATGTTGACAAGACATCATATAAGTTTCATAAGTGATGTAAGAGATATATGATCATTTTCTCATCACCCCATAATAATATAATAATATTATTGGGTAAGTGCACTAAGTTGGGCAGCCAAAAGGGGGTCTTAAGTGGACGCATTTTTCTGAAAAATAAAAAACTTCAACTTGTAGGAGTTTTTCGAAATAATTACACTCAAAATTCGAAGATATTGTATAAATATAATCATAGCATTTTGAGTCTAGTTTCTAAGCTACTAAGTTTTATTGAAAACGGATAAGTTTAAGTGGGTCAAACAACTAAAATACCAACAGCTGCTCCTGGTTTTGTTGAAAAACATAATAGAGTGACTTTCGTGCCCCCCACCATTTTTTGAACACCATTTAGTATTTTTGAAAACCCTTTGGTAGAAAGATAGCTAGAAGCATCTAGTTTGTGTTAGAATTCTTTTGGATTTTTTTAACGAGTATTTTTTTATTTATGATTTTTCTAGTACAAAAATTTTATGTTTTCAAAAATAACAGAGCTCCGACCGTGCCCCTCCCGCCCCCTAACTACCTCAAAAAATATCAAAAATTAGATTTTTTTTAAATGTATAGAATTATGCCTAGTTTTTTCTAGCATAATTTTTTTACAATTTCAATGACCCAAAAAAAAGATACACTGTGAAAGATAAACATATTTAAACTTCAAACAATAGTTATAAAAAGGCATAATTAGAAAATAAATAATATGGAAACCTTATATTAGTCATAAAATTTGAAAAATTATATTTTTAGAAAGAAGAAACTCTGCTCTACATTGTGGTATAATTTTTTTAAAATGGATCAATTGTTTTATTTTTATTTATCATAAAGGAAGTGGCATTTTTACATTTTCCTTCAAACACACATTGTTTGTTGTGTTTGTGCATGTCCATGCCTCAGGGTTGGGGATCCAAACCGGATCCCAAGCCTTGAGGCATGGCTTGGAAAAAGAGAAAACACAAAATGTGTACGTGTTATTACACTTACGCATTATAACGTGTACACGTTCTATATAGTATGAACATTGTATATGCTTTTGACGTGCTTCTATTTACAAAAATAATTGTTTAAGTATAAGAAATAATAAATTAGGGTCGCTCTGCAGCTTATGGAACTAGTTTCACAGTTCCATTAGTCACAGTTTAGGAGATAGTTTTTTATAATATAATTTGATCAATACATAGGTAATTTTCAAGCTTTTAGCATTCAGCCTAAATATTTTAGCATTTAAATTATACAGTCAAAACCCTAAACCCTAAACCTTTAACCCTAAACCCAAGGCTCTAAACCTAAACCCTAAACCCTAAACCATGATCCCTAAACCCTAAAACCTAAACCATAAACCTTAAACCCTAAATCCTAAGCCCCAAACCCTAATCCTTAAATATTCAGCCCTTACTCATGAGCCCTAAACCCTAAACCTTGAGCCTTAAGTCATAAACCCTAAACCATGAACCATGAGCCTTAAATGTTAAACCCTAAACCCTAAAAACTAAATCCTAAACCCTAAACCCTAACCCATAAACCCTAAACCCTAAACATTAAATCCTAAATCCTAAAGCCTAAACCCTAAACCTTAAATCATAAGCCCTAAATCCTAAACACTAAACCCTAAACCCTGGACTTTGTGACCTAAACCCTCAACCATGAGACCTAAACCCTAAACTATAAACCCTAAAACCAAAATAATAAATCCTAAACACTAAATCCTAAACCCTAAAACCTAAACCCTAAACCCTTAATCCTAAACCCTAAACCCTAGACTGCAAACCCTAAACCCTAAATACTAAATTCAGATCCCTAAGCTCTAATCCCTAAAACTTAAACCAGTAACTCTGAATCCTGAACCTTAAGCCATAAACCATGAACCATGAACCCTAAACCCTAATCCCTAAATCATAAACCCTAAACCTTAAGTCTTGAACCCTACACCCTAATCCTTGAGCCCTAAACCCTAAACCTTAAACCCTGAGCCCTGAGCACAAAACCCTAAATCTAGAGCTATGAGCTCTAAACCCTAAACCTGTAACTTTGAACCCCAAACCCTAAGCCATAACCCTAAACCATGCACCCTAACCCCTAAACCCTAAACCTTAAGCCCTGAGCCCTAAACCGTAAACCCTAAACCTTAAGCCCTAAATGTTAAATCCTAAAGGTCCCTAAACCCTAAACCATAAACCCTTAAAACTAAATCATAAACCTTAACCCCTAACCCCTAAACCCTAAACCTTAAACCCTAAACCCTAAGCCCTAAACACTAAACCATAAACCATAAACCCTTAACTCTACGACCTAAACCCTTAACCCTGAGACCTAAACCCTAAATTATAAACCTAAACCCTAAAACAAAAATAATAAACCTTAAACCTTGAACACTAAAACCTGAACCCTAAACCTTGAACCCTGAGCCCTGAGCCCTAAGCTATAAACCCTAAACACTAAACACTAAATCACGAACCATAAGCTCTAACCCCTAAACCTCATATATTTCTTGTAGGTATCATGAGTTAGTTCATTTTTTGAATATCTTAGGACCATATTTCCTAGTCTTGTGCCTAAAACCATCATTAATTCTACTTTCACAACTACCTTGTTTATGAAAGGTGGGCATTTCCTTCCTTCAAAATATCAACAAATGAAAGACATCAAATTTTGATGAATCTCTTTTTATTTTTTTCCTATGAAGTCGATGAACCCTTTTCATTTGAGTACTCTCTGTCAATACTAATAAGAATGGGTAAGACACAGAACATTACAGTGAGTGAAATAGTTCACATTTAATGGGCATTTCCCTCCTTTAAAATATTAGTAGATGAAAGGCATCAAATTGTGATGACTTCCTTGAATGTTATTCTCACTAAGTAGATGAACCATTTTTAGTTGAATACTCTTTGTCAATACTTATAAGAATGGGTAAGACATAGAACATTACAGTGACTAAATGGGTGAGCCTAATCCATGAGCCCTAAACCCTAACCCCTAAACCCTAAACCTTGAGCCTTAAACCATAAAACCTAAACCCTTTGCCATAAACCCTAAACCCTAACCTTTAAACCTTAAACCCTAACTCCTAAACCCTAAACCGTAAACCCTAAACCTTAAACCCTGATCCCTAAACCCTAAACCCTATACCATAAAACCTAATCCCTAAACCATAAAATCTTTTCCCTAAATCCTAAACCCTAAACCCTCAACCATAAACCCTAAAACCTAAACCCTAAACCCTAAACCCTAAACCCTAAACCCTAAACCTTGAGCCCTAAACCCTAAGCCATGAACCATAAGCCCTAAGCCAAAACCCTAAACCTTGAACCCTCAAACATAAACCCTTAACCCTAAACCCTAAAAACTAAACCCTGAGCCCTAAACCCTGAACCCTTAATTATAAACCCTCGACCCTCAACCTTGCTCCCTAAACCCTAAACCCTCAACCTTGAGCCATAAACATTAGACCCTCAACCTTGATCCCTAAACCCTAAACCCTAAACCTTGAGCTATAAACCCTAAACCCTAAACCCTAAACCCTTAATCCTGAACCATAAACCCTAAAATCTAAACTCTAAACCCTAAACCATAAACCATAAACCCTAAACCATGAACCCTAATTCCTTAGCCATAAACCCTAAACCCTAAAATATGAACTATGATCCTTAAACACTAAACCTTAAAACCTAAACTCTAAACCTTGAGACCTAAACCCTGAGCCCTAAACCCTAAGCCCTAAACCCTAAACCCTAAATCATAAACCCTCACCCAAAGCAAAGTCCTAATAAGATCATTTAGTGTGTTTTAGTGTGTATGGAATAGTGTCTAAGGTGATCGATCGACTCATTTAGTTTTGATGAGAGACTACTTCCTCTGAAGGCCTAAAAAGGCATTTTTGGCCATTTTGTAGTTAATTGAACACCCTTCGGAACAAGCTAAAATGAGCTAGTCATGTCACCGAGCTATAAAGGGCCATTATTTATGAAGTATTAAGGCATCATTTGTCTCCATAAGAGACACATAAGCAAAAATATGTACGAGAATCATGAATTTTATTCCATGAAAGGATGCTTTTAGAGCTAGGAAAGGTGAGGAGATGATATTTATATGGAGCACCATGTTTCTAAGAATAAGCAGTCATCTGAGTTCACTTGATGCAATTCACTTGGTACTATTCATAACAACTCATTCAACACCTAGTATTTTTATCACACCTTAAGGAGGAGGCACATTACAATCACCTCATTTTGGCCATAAGGTAGGAATCCCATTCAGGGAACAATCCTCTATCTACAAAGTGAGGATCTCTTTTTAGTAAGAAGTAGACAAGCATCATAGATTTGATTCATAGTCACTAAAGTGAATTATGGACCAAATTTAAAAATTGGTACCAATTCAAGTAGTGGTAGGGCCAAAACCCATTATAGAAGGTCAAAAAACCTAAAAAATAACTATATGTTTTCCCAAAATAAAGACCGACTATAATATATATGCCCTAAAAATTTTAGGTCATTTGCTGAAATCCTGAAAATGAGTAAGTGTTAGCACAAAATCACAACACCCCCAAATGAGTCGTCAGATCCACTTTTATAAGGCATATTCATTTGGGGTGATTACACAACATTGAGCTTTTCCCAAAGTGTGGGACTTTGCATATTCAGAAAAGCTATCCAAATTAAAGGTTGGTTCCTATTCCTCTATTTAGGCACATGTGTGAAAACTTATAGAGGGCCTATTCCTAAATCTACTCTAAGTTTTACTAAGGAGACAGGAATAAAAGGGATGCGAGAAATCAAACTAAGCTATAGGGTGATGCACCAAAGGAATGATGAACAATTTGTTTTGTTGATAGACACGAACCAACAAAATGCATACAATAACCAAGCACAAACAACCAGATGTGTAATGAAAGACCAGATGAAAGAAAAAGAGACAAGAAAGGATCTAAAGTCGATCAAAAATGTGTTTTATTGCTCTGCAGATTGATACAATGCATCACAAATGGCTAGGAGGCAGGAAACGTATTACAATTCTGAATGGAGGTCTGAAACTCCATGAGTTCCTTTTTCTAGAAGAAAAGGGGATCCTGCAAAATAGAAGAATGTCCAACCCTTTATAATGAATCCTGACCCTATATTTATAGATTCAATCAGAGAGAAGAAAGAGAAATAGAGAGAGAGAGGCGGTAAAAGCAGGTCGAAGCTCAACTACTACCGCTAATGTCTTCTTACGAAATATTGCCCCCCCCAAATCTACCTTGACTACATCAACCATCTGGTTCAGTGCACTTCGAAGGAGGAGGAAATAGCGGAAAAGATCGAATTTGATCTGGTTATTGAGGAAGATAGATCCATACATTAATGACCCTGAAGATATGTTTTCCTCCATTTTCCTTTCCCTAACCTCCCCAAACTTAAAATTTCAGATCTTGATGGCATGGGTGAAGCTGAGATATTTCCAACGGTGTCAGATTTGCAATATTTCAAGCCCTGAGTCGAAAGATATGCCCCTTAGAAGTCTGTATCAGGTCCGTACAATAGGGTAGGGAAAACCAGTTTGAAAAATGGGCCCCCTTTTTACTTCTGGGACACATGGAGGGCTAGTGCTTGTCTAAATTTGGCCTTTGTAATTTACTCTAGGAATGGCACGGGGTTGACACGTGGCTTCCTCTGCCATTCCACTCAATTTATTTGTTTCTCGGCTAATTTCTTTGCTTAGCGGGGTCATATTCCTTGACTGGGGACATGCAATGGTCTGGCACTTGTTTGAGAACCCTTTCTCTGATTCAACCTTGAGTTAACACCGTTTGGAAACTTGGAACTCTCCACCGGCCTGCCACTATGCATTGACTATTCAACCCCACTCGGTTCCCTTCGAAGAGACTGGACCTGTAGAAGCTTCTACACTCGCTTGAAACTCCCAATCAAGATTTTGTCCCTTGAAGGAGCATCGAGTTGACACTTGGAAGCCTCTATGCAAGTCTTTGGACTTTTCAACAACCTTTACCTTACCTTTCCGATACCCTAGGCTACGTGGCGAACTGGTGCTTGTTTGAGCCTCCGCATTTGCATTCAACTTTGGAGATGCATTGCACTAAAACCACATGGATCTCTCCACTAGTACATCTTCTATACTTAACTACTTTTTTAGGCCGGCCCTATCTGTCATTTGACTTTTGTTGACCATTTGCTATGTGGAGGGCTAGCGCGAGTTTGAGTCTTCCCCTTGGGCTCCCATTTTGGATTTGCGTCTGAGCCGACACCTATAACCTTCATGTCTAGCCGAAGACTTTTCACCGTGGCCGCACAACTTTTGGGGCACTAGACACGTGGAAGCCTGGCGCTCGTTTGAGCTTCCTTTCTTGGACTCACCCTTAGAGAAGCATCCGTTCCGACGTGTGGCTCTTTCCGCAACATCCTCCATACTTAGTCAATTTTTGGACTTATTCTAAACTATTTTGAGCCCGAGGACTCCAGATCTTCGTTGTTTCTTCTGCCTTTAATTTCTCCTGGCTTCTTTGACACTGTTCCTCCACCTCTGACCCTACTGTTCTATTTCCAAGCTTACCTGAAACCTATAGAATGGATTTAAGGCCCGGGTTCACTCAACAGATTCGTCTTCTGGATTTCTTCCACACATGTTTATTTGACCTTCACAAGACCCTGCCACTTCTATTATAGAGTCCCTCTGCAATCTACTTGCAGGTTCTGAACATGATTTCTCAGGTTCTTTCAGTGCAAGGTCATTCTAATCCAATATTTTTCCCCAGGGAGCAAAATATGGATAACAATTTGGTGACTCACGGGGGTATCTACTTACTAGATGAAAATACCAATTACCTTATCGTATCCATTGGGAATGGAATCAAGAACGATGGTCTGATACTGATTCTGTCTCTGATTCACGAGCCCAACTATTTGCACTCTCAATCTTCATAAGAAATCTTGAAACGATAGTTTCTGAGAGTAGAAAGTCATTTTGACCCTGGGCTTCATCTGTTTCTAAATGAGCTGTGTAAGAGCAACAAAACAAAACCACAACTATATAAAAAAATTAAATCATACATGCTCCAAGTAAAACATGCAGAGTGTGCGAAGCACTTCGGAGAAAAACAACTTAAACTACAACAAGAAAATGTGCACAAGCACTTAGAGGAATGAGAAACTAAACTAATATATACAAGGTGAGAACTTCCCTTCTAGTATCAGTGTTTAAGATAGATTCCATTCACTGGAATCTGCAACTCTTCACCATCTAATGTAGACAATTGGAAGGCATTGCTACTTTTACATTTTGTGACCATGTAAGTGCCACATCAAATAGCATCAAACTTGGAATGTCTTCCTAGTTTTTCCCGATCTGCATCCCATTTCAAAACCAGGTCTCCTTCTTAGAAGGTCATTACTCTCACCTTCTTATCAAATCATCTCTTGATTGAGGCCTAATCCTTTTCTACTACTTGAAGTGCATGCTCTCTGATTTCTTCCAATTCCATCAGTTCTTCATACCTGGCCTCCATTGGCTCAAACTCAGACATCTCCAGTTGTTTCATGAGTTCCAATTCTGGCAACTCCAATGATACAGGAAACACTGCCTCTTTCCCATAGACGAGTTTGAATGGAGAGCTTCCTGTAGACCTTTTAGGTGTTGTCCTATCATCCCATAGGGCTGATTTGAGTTTCGTATGCCAAGTTCTCTTATTTTCATCCAAAGTTCTTCTAATGATCTTCAGCGTGTTCTTGTTTGTAGACTCTTCTTGGCCATTACATTGAGGGTAATAATTTGATGAGGTGCTCAAGTAAATCCCATTCTTAACAGCCCATCCTGTGATTTTGGAACCTATGAATGCCAATGTATTGTCTGATATAATGGTGGCTGGAATTCCAAATTTGGTCATTATCCCTTCATAATAATCTAGTATACTAGACTCATTAGCTTCTTTGAGTGCCACTGCAGCGGTCCACTTGGTGAAATAATTTGTTGCCGTCATAATCCATTTGTGACCTTGGCTCGAATTTGGATTGATGACCCTAATGAAGTCCAATCCCCATTGCATGAATGGCTAATCTACTGAAATTGGGTACAATGGCAGTGTTGCTAGCTTTTCCTTGCCTCTGAAGAATGCACAGTTCTTGCACTTTTTGATCCATGCATAGCAATCACTAAACACCCTGGGCCAATAATAACCTGCCTTCATGATCTTAAGTGCCATCACTCATGGAGAAAAATTTCCTCTAGTTGCTTCATCATGGAACTCTCGTAACACTCTGTCAACTTGATTTATCCCAATACACCTTAACAGGATGCCATTGATGTCCCTTTTGAACAAGATGCCGGCAATGAGCACATATGGGATGGACTGTAAACTAAAATGTCTCCTTTTTGTTTTATTCATTTCTGGAGGACACTAGCCTATTTTTAGGAAGTGCACCATGTACTGAGTCCAACAAGGAGTGAGCACATCCTCATTTTCTTCCTCCTGACTATCATGTAGGACCAAAACAGCTTCTTTTTCATCACTTACTTATTTTTGTTGACTTGAGGCCAACTTCTCACACAATCCCTTCCCACAGAATAGCTTAGTGACCTTGATCTCAATGTCATACTCGATGACACAAGTGATCCATCCTGCACATTTTTCATTTAGATCCTTGCTGAGAAGGAAGTATTTAACTCCTACATGGGAGACCAACAGTTGGATTTTATCGTTCGAAACCAAATGCTTAAACTTATTCAATCCTATGATCATTTCCAGGACCTACTTTTCGATGAAAGAATATTTCACTTCATAATCTTCCAGACCCTCGCTGAAGAAAGAAATTGGCTGCTCTGTATCTTCTTTGTTCTGTTGTACTACGATTGCAGAAATTGTTTCACTGCCACCAAAGGCATATAGTATGAAATACTTAAATAAATTGGATTCATGAGAGTTAGGGCTTGTGATATAGCTTCTTTGATAGCCTCAAAACTTTCTTTTCCTTCAGTTTTCCACCTAAATGCCAAACTTTTCTTCAACATCAATGTGATTGGCTTGACAAGAGTAGAAAAGTTTGGCACAAACCTATGGACAAAGTTGATTTTTCCTAAGAATATTTGAAGAGCCTTCTTATGGCTTGGCAATGGTAATGCTCTTATCGCTTCAACTCTCTCTAGTTCAATTGCCAACCCTTCCTTTGACACGATGTGGCCTAGAAGCCTACCCTCATGGGCCAAGAATATGCATTTTTTGGGGTTCAGTGATACCTCAAATCTCCTACACCTTTGAAACACCTACCTTAGGTGAAAAAGGTGGTCCGCTGCATTTTTGAAGAACACAGTAATGTCATTCAAGTAGATCAGCACTATTTTTTTTATCATCCCTTTGAATGCCATATCCATTGCCCTTTGGAAAGTGGCTTCGGCATTAGACAATCCAAATGGCATTTTTCTGTAAGCATAGGTGCCCCATTTGGTGGTGAAAGAAGCCTTGAATTTGTCATCTTCTTTCACCATGATCTGGTTGTACCCTGAGTAGCCATCTAGGAGAGAGAATCTCTCTGATCTAGACACCGCCCATAAGATTTGCTCCATTAAGGGGAGTGGGTAGTGGTCCTTAAGAGATGCTCTGTTCAAGTTATGGAAGTCAACACACAACCTAATCTCTCCACTCTTCTTCCTCACTGGGACCAATTTCGCGACCCAGCTTGAGTGTTTGATTGGAAATATGATACTTTCCTCTATCAACTTATTTAGCTCTTTCTTCATCAGAGGCTCAATATGTGGATTGACTGGTCTCTACTTTTACCTGATGGGCTTAGCAGTTGGATCTAATTTGATTGTGTGTTGTGCTAACTTCAGATTGAAACCTCTGAGGTCCTCATAACTCTAAGCAAACACATCTGAAAACTCTTGGAAAAGTTACACGAATTCATATCTTTCTTGCTCGGTGGCCACTTTGCAAATTTGAAGCACTTTGCCTTCTCCAACTAGAATTGACTCTGAATCTTCTCCTTTGATCTGTATATTAGCCTTTTCTTTTGGCAACTGATCATTGGGATTGAAGATAGACTCCAATGTCACTAAGCCTTTAGGAAGCTTGTTTGTATGTAGATGCACTACTTGATCTCCATATTTTCACTCTAATCTACTTTGATTTCTAGCCGAGAACTCAGCTTCCTCCTACAAAAAATTGATTATTTGCTGATCATTTTCAAACACCTTCTAGCAGTTGTTATTATCCGGCACTTCCGGCCTCACAACCACATGGATATGTGGTTGTTCTATATCCCTTTTGATGTTGTCAACCACATCAAATGTGGCTCCAACTACTGCGAGCCTATCAGTATCGTCGTTTTCCTTCTTGGGTATGGAAATAATGTTAAAAGCTTTGAAATCCTCAATGAGATCCCATACCCTACTCTTGTAGCTTTTGAGCAGGTTGTTCTTGATAGAATTTTGTCCTTTGACTTGATTGGCAACCAGTTCATTGTCACCAAACACCTGTGCAGTTTCTTGATTCCTTGTCTTCTGGCCCAATGCAATCCATGGACCAAAGCCTCATATTCTGCAGTGTTATTTGAGTAGGAAAATTGAAATCCTAAGGCCAAATAATATTTCATACCTTGGGGGGACATAATCATAGCTCCTCCTCTAGATCCTTGTCTGCTCCTCGAACCATCAAAGAACAATTGTCATACTTTATTGTCATCCTTGTGTTCTAGCTTGATGATGTCAAGAAGAGGATGATTCTCTTCGTGCAGGTAGTATACTCCTAGTTCAAATTCTTCCATCTCCTTATAGGGGTCAAAAGCATGTCTTTTGATCACCCATTCATCAAGAGTTGGGTCTCAAGATACACCATATCTTGGTATCTACCTTCAGAAGTGTTTAGGAGGTCCTCCTTATCAAAAGTTGAAACAATTTTGCATTGATTGGGCTAGGCACATAGGACTCAATGTGATAATCTACTATGGGCTCAGATCTGATTGTGGCCTTCGCTCCATACCTTTTTCTAAAGAGCATATGCGACCAGTCAGTAGATATATATCCTCCAATTTTGGCAGTGAAGTCCCTAGACAAACAAAATTTAAAATGTGGTGGAAAGTCTATGACTGATACGTTCTACAATATAGTCACATTAGGGTAGGCATGCAGAGTGAGGCTTAAATCCTTGATGATTCCAACAATGGTCACTGTTGTCCCATCCAATTGTAGTACTCCTTTAGAGATGATTTCATATTGGAGGCCCAGTTGGTCAGCTATTTGTTTGGGCATTATAGAACTACTTGCCCCCGAATCAATCATGCAATTATGCACCAATTTTTCTCCCAATGATTAATGAAACATAAAATGGAGGAGGCTTCATATTCTTACCTCGTTGTTCTCCATGATTTCTCTCATGTTAAGTTGTATTGGTAAGCACTTTCTCTTGTTGGCTTGGGGGTTGATTTGAGCTTGACCAATTTTGCAAGGCAGTCTGCAATAGATCCCTCTACCCTGGAAAGGTCAATGACTCTCATAGTGAAATGTTCACACTTGTCTTCTTCATTTGCTCAATGATATTGAATCGAATGTATTTTTGTTGCCCCTTCCCTAGCACATTTTTCTCTTGCATGTGGGTTGTCACAACCGGTGACTGAGTAGGTCTAGAAGGTGGCTTGGATTGACTATGCATATTGGGAGTTGTATTTTGTATGCCAATACCTTGTGGAGCAATGGAGGGTTGAGGATCACACGAGCTTGGTGAATGTCCTTCTCCACAGTATTTCTCTTCTTGGACCGGGTATTGGCAGCTATAATTTGAGAAGGGGTCTGATTCATTTGACAGAAGTCCTTCGTCCAGCCAATTGACAAGCATAGTTTCACTTGGGGGTCCCTCTTACTGGGCTCCTTGCTGCTGATTTTCTTCCTAGCTAAGTTATTGTGACACACCAACAGTTTGCACCATTAGAGCCTGATTTAGAGCACCATTGAAACACATCAATGACTGATTATGTGGCTAATTGTAGGGGAAGCAACAATCATATTCTTGTGCGATGTTATTCTGCGCTGGAACCAATGCTCTTGATGTTGAAGCTTGTGTTTGAATCATATGACCTGTGAAAGGTTTAGCAGCTTAAGGTTACCCTTGAGTGTTGACTCTAATTTACAGGCTGGGACTGGTGGCCTATTTTGCTGATATGGGGGTCTAGCCTGATACTGAGCCTAGGGTTGATATGGCCTAGAACTATAGGCCTACTATCTTTTGATGGTTACTAGCTCATTTCCCAGGTTTTACATTTGTTTCATAACTCTTGAATGTCCTTTGATGTGTTAGATGATGAAGTGGAGGCTTCAACTGAACTTTGACTCCTGGGGGTGGGTATAGGAGCTAATGTGGGTGTTTGGCTGGTACCTGGGTTTCCTAACTTGGGGTAAATAGGCATGGATGGCCTAGGAGCAAGTTTTCCAGCCTGAATCAAATAGTTCTCAAATCCTATGGAAAGATTTTAGGCTGCAGGAAAGGTTGTGCCCACCATTTACTGAATCATCAAAGAAATATCAAAATTTAAATATCTAAGGAAGTATAAGAAAGCACCTTCATTGGTGGGTTTTACTGCTGTTGGAATCATGCCCCAAGTTCATTGAAAGCTGAGGTTGAAATCTAGTAGTTTATCATTTGGAGCCCTCTTGATTGTTGTTAGCTGCTCCAGCAAGGATAGGTTATCTCCCTTTTCTCCAAATTGGTTGTGAAGAGTGGTACACAGCTGGTCCCAATTTTGAATAGAGCCTGCTTCAAGGCTCCTGAACCATTACGAAGCTTTACCTTTGAGTGAAGAGGCTAGCAACTTGACTGCAATATCCATCTCATTGATCTCATGGATTATACAGAAATTTGCAATGTCTTGAACATGGTCACCGATGGTTTTCTCCAATGAAATATGGGATGCTCTTCAATTTCGCCATCGGGACTGGGTTTTGTGCATTCAGAGCAAGTGGGATGTTGCCAGTGAACTTAACGTAAGGATTTGGTTATTGGTGTGCCATCCAGATCGACCTAAGTACCCTTCTTGATTGAAAGAACGGTCTACTAGGAGGAGATGTTGATAAGGCTCTGTTTGGTGGAGATATAGACTTCTGGGATCTTCTTCTTCTTCTCCTTCTGTCTGGAGACAAGTGTATGTGTACAAACTATCCTTCTTCTCTTGTTCTAAACCTTGTTTATATCCTTCTCATGAACTTGGGAAACTTGGACTGCTGGATCCAGTGGATTCTATCCTTGTTAGAGTCACCAGATGTGTAATTTTTTTAAAATCTTCTTAAAATATAGAATCACAACAAGTGCACATCAATCTTAATATAATAAATATGGAGACTTCTTGTACCACCAGGCATTCCAAAACTGTTAGCACAAAATCACAACACCCCCAAATGAGTTGTCATATCCACTTTTCTAAGGCATATTCATTTGGTGTGATTGCACAACATTGAGCTTTTCCCAAAGTGTGGGACTTTGTAGAATCGGAAAAGCTCTCCAGGTTAAAGGTTGGTTCCTATTCCTCTGTTTAGGTGCATGTGTGAAACTTATAGAGGGCCTATTCCTAAATCTACTCTAATTTTTACCAAGGAGACAGGGATAAAAGGGATGCGAGAAATCAAACTAAGCTATAGGGTGATGCACCAAAGGAATGTTGAACATTTATTTTTCTAATAGACACAAACCAACAAAATGCATACAATAACCAAGCACAGACAACCATATGTGTAATGAAAGACCAAATGAAAGCAAAAGAGACAAGAAAGGATCTAAAGTCGATCACAAATGTGTTTTATTGCTCTGTAGATTTATACAATGCATCACAAATGGCCAAGAGGCAGGAAACGTATTACAATTTTGAAGGGAGGTCTGAAACTCCATGAGTTCCTTTGCCAGAAGAAAAGGGGAGCCTACAAAACAGAATAATGTCCAACCCTTTATAATGAGTTCCGACCCTGTATTTATAGACTCAATCAGAGAGAAGAAAGAAAGAGAGAGAGGCGGGAAAAGAAGGTCGAAGCTCAACCATTGTTATTAATGTCTCTTACAAAAATCTACCCCCAAATTTTCCTTGACTACATCAATCTCTAGTTCAGCACCTCGAAGAAGGAGGAAATGGTGGAGCAAATCAAATCTGATCTGGTTTTTGGTGTAGATGGATCCTGAATTAATGGCCCTGAAGCTTTTTTCCCCATTTTCCTTTACCTAACCTCTCCAAACTTAAAGTTTCAGATCTCCATGGCATGGGTAAAGCCGAGATCTTTCCAACAGTGGCAGATTTGCAATATTTCAAGCCCTGAGTCGAAATATATGCCCTTTCGAAGTTTGTATCAGGTCCGTAAAAGGGGCGGGAAAACAAGTTTGAAAAACAGGCCCCCTTTTGACTTCTAGGACACATGGAGGGATAGCGCTTTTCTGAAGGCAGCCTCTATATTTTACTCTAGGAATGGTGTTGGGCTAACATGTGGCTTCCTTCATTGTTCCACTCAATTTATTTGTTTCTCGGCTAAGTTCTTTGCTTTACGGGGTCATATTCCTTGACCAAGGAAACGCAGTGGTTAGGCACTTTTTTGAGAACCATTTCTCTTATTCACCCTTGAGTTATCATTTTTTGGACACTTGGCACTCTCCGTCGGCCTACCGTTGTGCATTGACTATTCAACTTGACTCTGTTCCCTTCGAAGAGACTGGATGCATGGAGGCTTCTCGCTCATTTGAAAGCCTGATCAAGATTTTTCCTTTGAAGGAGCATTGGGTTGACACTTGGAATCCTCCGCGGGTCTTTGGACTTCTCAACAATCTTTACCTTACTTTTTCAGACCCTGGGCTATGTGGCACGTTAGCGCTTATTTGGGCCTCCACATTTGGATTCAACTCTGGAAATGCGTTGCTCCGACACGTGGCTCTCTCCGCAACATCTTCTATACTTAACCCTTTTTTAGGCCCGCCCTATCCACCTTTTGACCTCTATTGACCATTTTCTACGTGGAGGTCTGGCGCGAGTTTGAGTCTTTTCCTTTGGCTCCCATCTTGGATTTGCGCGGAGCCGACACCTAGCACCTTCCTGTCTATCCAAAGACTTTTCAACAGCCACACAACTTTTGGGGCACTGGGGGCGTGGAAGCCTGGCCCTCGTTTGAACTTCCTTTCTTTGACTCACCCTTGAAGAAGTGTTGCTTCGACATGTGGCCCCTTCCGTAACATCCTCTATACTTAGCTGATTTTTGGACTCATTCCGAACTGTTTTGAGCCCAAGGACTTTGGATCTTCATCGTTTCCGCCCTTAATTTCTCTTGGCTTCTTTGACATTGTTCCTCTTCCTTTGACCCTAATGTTCTATTTCCAAGCCTACCTAAAACCTATAGAATGGACTTAAGGCCTGGATTCACTCAACAAAGCCATCTTCTAGATTTCTCCCACATAGGTTTATTTGACCTTCACATGCCCCGCCACCTCCATTATAGAGTCCCTCTACAATTTTTTTATAAGTTCCGAATGTGATTTCTCAGTTCCTTTTAGTGTGGGGTCGTTTTGATCCAATATTTTGCCCAAGGGGGTAAAATATAGATAACAGTAAGTACTAACCAGATAATATTTTGAAAAACTATCCTCTAGATTATAACTGTTAGAGCTACGGGACGACTTCCATCAGGTGCAGAGTGACCCTAATTTTAAACATTTATTTTTATAAGTATAAAACACCCAAAAACACATACATGGTCCATACTATTCAAAACGTGTACACGTTTTGACTTCTATAAACCGTGTATGCGTTTTGCCTTCTTTAAAATGTGTACGTGTTTTTCCTTCCTTAAAATGCATACGCGTTATAGGTTCGGTAATTACTAAGCCAAAAAAATTAAAACACGTAAGTGTTTCATCTATTTTCGAGTTTTTGTCCACTTTTTGGCCCCCCAACTTCGTGTATGTACCCTACTTCGTAATCTGAGTAGATAGAATACATTTTATATTATAACTAAATTGTAATATGTAATATCAATTACCTATCACTCTAGGTTTATATATCATAACCATTATTTCACTATCAAACATATCTTTTAATCCTTAGGCTATAACATTATCCAAACCAATTTATTTTTTTATCTACTTATCAAGTTTCTCCCAAAATCCTAATTTTTGGTTAAATATCAAATACATCCTTTTAAATTTATACAAATAATAGTTTCATATTAATCTCTTATGTTTTAAAGGATGTCCTAATACATTTTGTTTCAAAAGAATCTATGGAGGGAATTGAACCAATAACCCATCCCTTTTGAATCTAAGTTCTTATACATTCATCCAAATTATTCTTGTTTATATAGAGTCAACACATATTGTTTTATACATGTATGTGCTTAGTTTTTTGTTTAAAACAAAATATTGACAGAGTGGAGGGATTTGAACATGTGATCTTTCACTCCTAACACCATTCCTCTTTCCATGGTGTCATGGCTTATAGTGTGGATTATCATACTCTCTAGATACAATAAGAATGTATCGTAGCTTCTATGTTGACAAGACATCATATAAGTTTCATAAGTGATATAAGAGATATATGATCATTTTCTTATCTCCCCATAATAATATAAGAATATTACTTCGTAATCTGAGTAGATAGAATACATTTAATATTATAACTAAATCATAATATGCAATATAAATTACCTATCACTCTAGGTTTATAGATCATAGCCATTATTTCATTATCAAATATATCTTTTATATCCTTGGGCTATAACATTATCCAAACCAATTTATTTCTTTATCTACTTATCAAGTTTATCCCAAAATCCTTTTTTTTTGTTTAATATCATATACATCCTTTTAACTTTATAAAAATAATAGTTTCCTATTAATCTCTTATGTTTTAAAGGATGTCCTAATATGTTTTGTTTCAAAAGAATCTATCGAGGGAGTTGAACTGGTAACCCATCCCTTTTGAATCTAAGTTCTTCGACATTCATCCAAATTATTCGTGTTGATATAGAGTCAAAAAATATTGCTTTTATACATGTATGTGCTTAGTTTTTAGTTTAAAATAAAGATTGATACAGTGGAGGGAGTCGAACATGTGATCTTTCACTCCTAAAACCATTCCTCTTTCCATAGTGACATGGCTTATAGTTTGGTCAAACTATGACAAGCCATCCTTTTAACTTTATAAAAATAATAGTTTCCTATTAATCTCTTATGTTTTAAAGGATTTCCTAATACGCTTTGTTTAAAAAGAATCTATGGAGGGATTTGAACTAGTAACCCATCCCTTTTGAATCTAAGTTCTTATACATTCATCCAAATTATTCTTGCTGATATAGAGTCAACACGTATTGCTTTTATACATGTATGTGCTTATTTTTTATTTTAAAACAAAATATTGGCAAAGTGGAGGGATTCGAACATGTGATCTTTCACTCCTAACACCATTCCTCTTTCCACTGTGCCATGGCTTATAGTGTGGCTTATCATACTCTCTAGATACAATAAGAATGTATCAAAGTTTTTATGTTGACAAGACATCATATAAGTTTCATAAGTGATGTAAGAGATATATGATCATTTTCTTATCTCCCCATAATAATATAAGAATATTACTTCGTAATCTGAGTAGATAGAATAAATTTAATAGTATAACTAAATCGTAATATGCAATATCGATTACCTATCACTCTAGGTTTATAGATCATAACCATTATTTCACTATCAAATATATCTTTTAATCCTTAGGCTATAACATTATCCAAACCAATATTTTTTATCTACTTATCAAGTTTCTCCCAAAATCCTATTTTTTGGTTTAATATCATATACATCCTTTTAACTTTATAAAAATAATGTTTTCATATTAATCTCTTATGTTTTAAAGGATGTCCTAATACGTTTTGTTTCAAAAGAATCTATGGAGGGAGTTGAACCAATAACCCATCCCTTTTGAATCTAAGCTCTTATACATTCATCCAAATTATTCTTGTTGATATAGAGTGAACACATATTGTTTTTATACGTGTATGTGCTTAGTTTTTTGTTTAAAACAAAATATTGACAGAGTGGAGGGAGTCAAACATATGATCTTTCACTCCTAACACCATTCCTCTTCCCATGGTGTCATGTCTTATAGTGTGGCTTGTCATACTCTCTAGATACAATAAGAATGTATCTAGTTTCTATGTTGACAAGACATCATATAAGTTTCATAAGAGATGTAAGAGATATATGATCATTTTCTTATCTCCCCATAATAATATAAGAATATTACTTTGTAATCTGAGTAGATCGAATATATTTAATATTATAATTAAATCGTAATATGCACTATCGATTACCTGTCACTCTAGGTTTATAGATCATAACCATTATTTCACTATCAAATATATCTGTTAATCCTTAACATTATCCAAACCAATTTATTTTTTTATCTACTTATCAAGTTTCTCCCAAAATCCTATTTTTCGGTTTAATATCATATACATCCTTTTAACTTTATAAAAACAATAGTTTCCTATTAATCTTTTATGTTTTAAAGGATGTCCTAATACGTTTTTTTTCAAAAGAATCTATGGAGGGAGTTGAACCGGTAACCCAAATCTTTTTAATCTAAATTCTTAGACACTCATCCAAATTATTCTCATTGATATAGAGTCAACACATATTACTTTTATACATGTATGTGCTTAGTTTTTAGTTTAAAACAAAATATTGACAAAGTGGAGGGAGTCAAACATGTGATATTTCACTTCTAACACCATTCCTCTTTCCACGGTGCCATGGCTTATAGTTTGGTTAAATTGTGACCTGATTTTTATATATTGTCTTATTAGGGTTAAAATCTAAAGCAAAAGTATGTGGGTTTTGAACCCTAAACATTTCTATTAACAAGCCAGAGACTAATGATTAATCCACTACATTATATGCAACAGATCATAGAAGTGTATAACATTTGAAGTGGAAAATAGGGAACTTGATAACGATGATAATTCATGTTGCTTCTTTTCCCTTATGTATCATTTTATCTCACTTATAACTTACCTTAACAATCTCTCTTTACCATTTTCCGTCTTGAATCTCTCTAAAACTCAAATATATGTCTTACATAAACTTGTGTGTGTTAACTCTTATGTGTACCCTATGGTTTTGTTATTCCTTATCTTTAATAAGATTTTCCTGAGCTAAAAATAGCCCAATCGCCTCCTCCTATTATTTCTTCATGTGAATCAATTTAAACGAAAGCTTTTCTAATTGGAGTTAACTATTTGTTTAAATTAGTTTATCTATATATTTCTTGTTTAACCACCGCTCTCAAAAATCTATTAATTGATTTTATCTTTTCTATTCATGTTTTAAGAACTTGCATTTAACTCTCAATTACCTTTTCTATTTCTCTGGTTTATATCGATGCTCATTGTGTAATATTTTTATCCTATGATAAATTTTATTAAATTTATCTTGATTGAGTTTTATCACTTTTTTGGTTATTAAACTAACATTGGGTCCACCAATGGGTACCATGCGGGGGCCATTGGTGTCCTGCATCACTCATCGCTTGGCTTAGCGTGAGGGGCTCCCGATTGGTGCCACATTACACCAATCAGTGCACCTGTTATATGACCTCTCTGACAAAAAAATATTTGTGACTGAAGGTCACTTGATTGGTGTCATGTCACACCAATCAGTTCCCTTATGTCTTGTTCTCCTCCTTTCCTCTTCATGTACCTAGGTCAGTCTTCTCTAATGTGCATATCGTGGCATCCATCGGCCCTTCCTTTACACAATCAGTTTGTTAAGTGATTAGTCCCACATTATTTGTGGGTAGGAAGGTATATGGGTTTATATTGAATAACGTTGGACTTGTAAACTTTTTAATAAGGCATTTTTATATCCACATTGGTTATCTTTAACTTAACGAGTTGGAATAATGCAAGGTATATCTCTTGAGCTCAGTCTGTTGTAATACAAGCTCAAATCATCTAAGCTTGAATGTGAACTCGTAATGCAAGGAAATATCAATGAGTTGCAATGTATCTTAGTTTGTATACAAGTTAAGCTCAATATGTTGGAATATAACTATGTTTGACAAGTTGGCTCAATATAACAATACAAGGTAACTCAATCTTGACAACATTACTTAGTTTCACATATTTAACTCAGTGAGTTAGCTTCAATCCAATGCAAATCATTTAGCTTAGCAAGTTGGATTGAATCCAATGCAACTCAGTTATCACAATGTAATAAGAGTTAGTTGAAATAGCTAAAACAATAACATGAAGAATCTAATCATACATAATTTTAATCAACCTTAATTAATCTCTTTTTGGTTAATAGTATACTTATTATAATGTAACATATAAGACAATTATGTAAGGCAAGTCTGCCATTATTGTAAATCCGCCATGTGTCACTCTTCTAAACATGTAAAGTAACATTGTAAAGACACCATGTGTCACTCTTATAAACATGTAAGGTAACATATGCAACAAATAACATAATTATATAACATTTAAAGGGGAAAACATGGGAACTTGATAATGATGTTAATTCTTACTACTTATTGTCCCTTATGTATCCTTTTTATCTCACTTATAACATGCCTTAACAATATCTCTCTACCTTTTTCTAGCTTGAATCTCTCTAACTCGAATCTATGTCTTGTATAAACATATGTGTGTTAACTCATGTGTGTCCCTTATAGGTTTGCTTCCCCTTTGCTTTAATAATATTTCCCTAAGTTAAACATAGCTCACTCGCCTCCTCCTATTATATCTTCATCCGACTTGATTTAAACTAAAGCTTGTCTAATCAAAGTTAATTGTTTGTTTAAATTGGTTTATCTATATCTTTCTTCTTTAACCACCTCTCATAAATCTATTAATGAATTTTAGCTTTTCTATTCATGTTTTAGCAACTTGCATTTAAATCTCAATTATATTTTCTATTCATGTTTTGGCAACTCACGTTTAACTCTCAATTAGATTTTCTATTTCTCTAGTTTAGTTCCATATTTATTATTTAATATTTTTCATGTGTGTTTATTTTCCTACATAGTTAAATTTAGATTGATTGAGTTTTACAAACTTTTTTGTTTGTTAAACTAGCATTGATCCACCAATGGGTACCACATGGGGGCCATATGTGTCCCAAATCACTCATTACTTAGCTTAGTACGAGGGGCTCCCGATTGATTCCACATTATACCAATTGGTGCACATATTATATGACCTCTCTAAAAAAAATCTTTGTGACTAAGGGTCACCTGATTGTTGCCACAGCATGCCAATTAGTTCCCTTGTGTCCCACATTCCTACTCTTCTCTTCATGCACCTAGGTTATTCTTTGTTGATGTGCACCATATGGCATCCATTGTCCCCTCCTTTTATGAGTAGTCCCATATTCTTTGTGGGTAGGAAGGATTATGAGTTTATATTGAATCATGATAGGCTTATAAATTTTCCAAGAAGGTATTTTTCTATCCATGCGGTTTGTATCTATCCAAAGGAATTGAAATAATTCAGGGTCTATCTCTTGAGCTTGCTTGATTGTAATATGAGCTCAATTCATCTCAGCTTGAATATGAGCTTGACATAAAATAATTATCCCTTACTCAATTTAATAATGCAAAGTAATCTTAATGAGTTATGATGTATCTCAATTTTTTATACGAGCTCAACTCAATCTATTGGAATATAACTCGGTTTGACAAGTTGGCTCAAATTAACAATGCAAGGTAACTCAAGCTTGACAATGCATAACTCGGTTTCATATCTCAATCTTGGTGAATTGGCTTCAATCCAATGTAACTCAGCTATCATAATGCAATAAGAGTTAGTTGAAATATCTCAAACAATAACATGAGGGATATAATCCAGCACCATTTTTAATCAATCTTAATTAATTTCTTTTTTATTAATAGTATACTTATTATAACACAAAATATAGGACAACAATGTAAACATAAGTGTGTCATTATCGTAAAGCGACCATGTGTTGCTCTTATAAACATGTAAAACAATGTTGTGCTCCTCACCATAGCGTGAGTGCAAAACACTAACTCATTTTTATAATGTGACTTAATCCATCCTGTTGCACAAAGAAAAAACATACAAGAATAAGTTTGAATCACAAAAATGAATCTATGGCCTTAACTTATGGTTTTTGATATTGGTTCTTGTGTATTGAATCACACATAGAAAATATCTCTATCTATACCCATTTGTTGCATTTTTCTAGCTCTCCCTGATGATACTCTTTCTCATTATGAACAACACTTGCATACATGTAAACAAAGATATCTAGTGCATTATCCATAAATCATACAATCAAATCAACTAAAATGAACTAAAACAACATATTATAGACATTCATATTTGGTAATTTTCACTTTGACAGCCTTTGATTTAACTATGCACTCTTGTTATGATGAATACAACTTTTCCATTCCTGCTTAGCATTTTTTGAGGTCCATTGTTTAGCTTTTTCATCTTTACACAATGACATGTTGACACATTCTGAGAATACAATGCACAAAACAGATAAAGAAACATCAATCTATCATCTTCAAACTTCATTTGCAATATTTCTTGCTCTCACTCAGGACCATACTGTCAGGGGAAATTTTACTTGTGAATATTCATTAATTCATAAATATTTTATTTTTTGAAATTTGTGTTTAACAAATTTTTAAGGGTAGGGATTAGGACTAGTTCATCCAAATTTTTTGGGTTCAAGTTATTTTAGGGGTTGGTTCACCTAACATTTACACCAATATATGACTATTTGAATTCAAACAACTTTTAGAATGAAATTGAAATTTACAAAATTCACCTTCACACACACGTGCGCGCACAAACGCACGCGTGCGCGCGCGCACGCGCGCGCACACACACACACACACACACACACACACACACATATGTACGTACATATGTATATGTATGTATGTATGTATGTACATATATATGTATGTATGTACATGTGTGTGTGTGTGTGTACATATAATATATGTATGTGTGTATATTTAGAATTCTAAATATCAAGTAAACATCAAAATTTCCTCACAATTCCTTTACTTGTGTTTATAGTCTTGTGGGAATTGATGGTCGAGATTGGTTGCATACTGCGACTCTCCAACATCAAGGTATTTTAACTGTTGATATGGTATTCTATTGAAATTGCATATGTTGTAAAATGTCACGATTGCTACTGACCTGTAGCACAATATATGCTCCCAGACAGTAATGAGACTGCTGCTGTGGGGGATGAACCTCTTGAGCTTGATATTGCTCGTGATCTGCTGAACATTAGAAGTGCCATTCCCCGGGAGGCACAGATGGATAACCCTTCTAAGAAATTGGAGGCCTTAGAGGCAGAGATTAAATTGCTGAAGGTTGAGGTCAAAAACCTTGCCAAGCAAAAAGGCAAAAAAAGCATGGAGGGGGAAGGGAGCACTGACAATAGTTAGATTGATGACATATACAAAAAGCTGACCTCCTTAGACTCCCGCCTTGGGAAGGCTAAGACCAGACATGACTACAATATTGCAGCCTTAGGGCCATCGAGGAGTTTATTGTGGGTCATGCCAAGAGTGTTTCAAATCTAAGCGGTGTCCCGGAAGCACTTTGGGGCAATGATAAAGAGAGCAAGAGAACCATTGAGGAGCTCGATAAGATGGATGCTGCTCAGATGACCGCGTTAGGCATGTTTCAAGCTTGGAAAAAAGTCAAGATCAGTATTGATCAAGCGGCCAAGAAGTAGTCCTGGATACTTCTATTGCTCTTTTTTGTTAATATTACTGTTTCTTGGCTGTCGTCTTGCTGTTTTTTTGCCGTTGTTTTGCTGTTAAGTCTTGTCTGTGTAGCTGTTTCTGGGCTACGTTGTTTTTGTTGTAACTCTTGAACTGTGCTACAGCTACTTTGCTCCTCTCTCTTATTCCAGCTTATAGGCCTTATTTTGTATTCAAGGGTATAGTCCCTTTCAAAAAACTATTTGCCAATATTAAAAAAAACAAAATTATGCTATAGGAAAAAAATTCCAAGATTTTTTTTGCTTGCATCATATTTTGTGAGGAAATATTTCTTGTCGAGACAATCATTTTAACTACTAGCATCAAAACATTTCAAAAAATTGTTTTTGCCCATACAAAACTAGCAAAATCAATATTTTTTGTTAAAATTTATTTTTTTGATTTTTTTGTTTACACCATATTTTACGAGGACAAAATTCTCGTTGGAATGGTTTTTTTAACTACAATTATAACAATATGATTTTTGAAATATTTCATATGCTACCGGCTGACAATTTCTACCATCTGATAACATATATTTTAAACCAACAATTGCTAACGACTGATATCTTATCTTGTTGGAAAATAATTGTCAACCATTCAAAACTTGTTTCCTTCTGGTTCGCCATGATTTTCAAAGTCATTTTCATACGTTTTCCAAGTAATGTCTACATTTTTTAGAGGAGTCTCAAATTTTTTCCTGCATGCAGTTTGGTCAAGAATTTATATCCAACCATGACTCATTTGTACGGCCTTGGACCAACATTTCCTCCAACTCTACTTTCAAATTGATATCTTTCTTTTGGTATTATACTTCATATGAGCCATCCTTTCTTTGATAAATCATCTATAGAGTGTTATATAAGCAAGTAAACACTACCTCATTTGCTAACTAGAAACTCCTAAGGAAATGCACTAGAGCACTAACTTCATACAATTGCAAAAGGCATATAAAGCTCCCTAAAACTTGTAATAACATATTTAAATTCATTAGGGTAGCACCCACATTAGGTTTGAAGCTACAAACTAGGCCAAGGCAGATATATCTCTTGTCTATAAGCACTCAAATACCCTCTCTCCAAGTATTTTAGAAAGTGATAATTCAAAGAAATCATATTCAAATTAAATACCAAATCTGATTGATCTATCTAGATATCATATGCTAGGTGGAAAAAGACATACAGTTTAAGAACTCTTCAGAATAGTGTTAACATCAGTGGTGCATGGGCGTGCCCACAACCCTTCTAATGTTTATTTTTCAAGACTCTTCATCCATGACTAGGGTTTGAGATGATGATCGGTCCATATAAAGAGCCTCATTACATGTGTAAAACTAGGGTTTGAATATTAGGGCCAGGGCCATATGGTACGACCCTATAAATTTGTTATGGTCTCGTCCTAGGTGGATTCACAATCACAGTGCTAGTTCTAAGAATCATTTAGGTTCATACCTCCCGATATTACTATTATAGTCCCATATCTCTCCAAAAGTTATTTATAATCAATTAAGTGCCTCTATACATCCATTTTGTATTTTCAATTACATTTTATGTTGATTGGTGTATGTTATTATTTTTATCTGATTTTGATTGCAAATCTGAGTTATTATTTCCATTGTAACATCTTTGTAAGATCTACAATATAAAATAATCTAAAACTAATTAAATTGACCTAAAATTTAATGAGTGGTTAAACATTTTGGTGAACACACTTTTGATTGAATTCTTAACTTAATCTATGATCTATTTCTAGTTAGGAATATCTATGTTGTAGTGTGAACATAGAATATTATGTGAGTGATTATATTATCTAGGATAATATAATATGTGTTGTAATAATTAATTACATTATTGTAAATTTAATTATGAGTGGGTGAGTAAATATTGTTATGATTTGTTGAGTAAACAACCCATTAACAATATTAGTTTTGTGAGAAAACAAAATCTCACATAAAATAACATGGAGTTGTTTTAGGAGTTGTGTGTGGAGATATTTATGGAGATTATCTCTCCTTAAATATAGGAACTACCTATCCTATATATATGGGTGTAATACTTCCTTTGTAATAGAAAGAATGAAGAGTAAGATTTAGAATTTAATTTATGCAATTCTGATATAGTATTTTCAATTTGGTACCAGAGCAGGTCTGATGCGGGAAATTTCAGTGTTTTCTTGATCAAATCTGTCTCAAAGAATAGCTTCTATATTTCATTTCCGGATTTGGGTTTTTTTTAAATTTTGTATGCAGAACCAAGTGTTTGTCAAGAAATGACAATTGAAATTTCAGCAGAACACAGTTTGTATTTTTGAAGAAATATGTATTTCACTATGCAGCTATCAAATTCAAAATATCAATTCTTCTACTGAAAGTTTTCTCCAATTTCTAATAATGTTGAATTGTTAATACATAGTCTTGGCTTGCTTGGAGGTTCAAAGGTATTCTATATAAAAAAATTAAAGTACCTGATTCAATTTTGTATTCTATATATTAGAAGGATTAATCTCCACATTACTTGATCAAAGTAATTATGAAGAATATGAAGAAGTAATGTATGTACAGAATAAAGCAAGTACTTCATCTAAGAAAGGAAAGTTCAAACCAAAACCTTTCCCTTTTGAAGGTAAAATTAAATACTATTACTGTAATGAATCAGGACATGTAGCCTTGAACTGTAAAAATATGGCAAAAGATCTACTTGATGACAAAATAGATTAAAAAGCTCTTTTGGTTGAAGAAGAAATTGATTGGGATGAATACTCTAAAGATGAGGAACTTTCTTGTCCTAGTGATGAGGAATTATTATGGTAAATAGTTCACTTGTTGGATGAAGGAATCAATGGAGGAAGGAGGACAATCAGCGTCCTCTTGTCATTCACCAACAATGGGGTCGTAGACAGATGTGGTGATGTTCTATTTCACTTGTGTGGTGTGTTTATAAACAAGGGGGTGAAACTATTTTCATGTTTTGATTTTAATGTGTTCACATAGACTAACAACAGTTCATGAGTGTCTATTTGGTGTGGAAGAAGCAAACTTCTTAACTAAGCTTACATGGGCAAAGCATCTACGTACGATCCTCTGACTGTCGTACGGTCCTCTGACTACCATACTTCGGTGGAAGGTACTTTGTTGGAAGGTGATCAGTCGATGAAGATTTTCATATGAGAAGGATGATCATTAGCAGCAAGATCCAGTAGCAACGGCTACTCCGATAAGTTCGATGTTTCCAGGAGTTCTTACCCCATGTTCACACTAAGTGGGCGAATATTAGGAATATCTATGTTGTAGTGTGAACATAGAATATTATGTGAGTGATTATATTATCTAGGATAATATAATATGTGTTGTAATAATTAATTTCATTATTGTAAATTTAATTATGAGTGGGTGAGTAAATATTGTTATGAGTTGTTGAGTAAACAACTCATTAATAAAATTATTTTTGTGAGAAAATAAAATCTCACGTAAAATAACATGGAGTTGTTTTAGGAGTTGTGTGTGGAGATATTTATGGAGATTATCTCTCCTTAAATATAGGAACTACCTCTCCTATATATGGGTGTAATACTTCCTTTGTAATAGCAAGAATGAAGAGTAAGATTTCGAATTTAATTTATGTAATTTTGATAAATTATTTTCATTTCTTGTGTATTAGACATGCTGATTTATAAATCCTAATTTATTTAGATTTTTTATCTGGGTATATGCTTATTTGTCTAAACTTTTACTTTTTATTGCTTTTATTGATTCTCATGACATCCTCTTAGGATCATACTATATCACTCTTTAAATATCTTGAGTGACACCCTCAATGCAAAGGTTCATTCCTAAATCTCCTTCATACTACCTGGAGTCATCCTAATACTCCTATCAACCGTACTTCATTCATCATGCTTGAGTTTCTATCTTCTCATTTTGTTAATCATCATACAATACATCCACCTTAGCCTACTATTAGCAATAGGTCTGCAGAATATGTACATGCATTTGTAAAAAACACTCTAGTCAAACGTGTTTTACTTTATATAAATTTTGATCTTGATGTTTGCACTATCTCTCTTGTACTTGTTCATCGTTTTTCAATTTGGGATTTTTCTCCTTCCATACTTACCATCAGAGGGCCTGACAATGTCCCTCACAAGGTTATTGGTTCTATCATATTGCCCATCGTTGTTGACCCTAATGTCTTCTATGAAACTTTCTAGGTTTTCCCTAATAATACTACTTACAATAACCATTTAAAGAAAACTTTGTTTTGTACTACACACCTTTCCATTACTCCCCTTTGGCTCAAATTTTCACATCACATATCTCTTCATCTACTTTTATGGGACCCATCCCCTTTTAAGTATGTTGGATGCACTTCTTCCTTATCTCATGCAAAGTATTTAAGTGAATCCACATTCAAAAGCAATCCTAATCATGTCAATTCTACTTCTAAATACATCGTTAATGCCATCTCAAAACATGTTAAGCTATAATTGCATCTCGTGCATCATCAATTTACTTGCTTTCCAAGTCCTCCTCGTGTTATCTTGAAACTATTGCATGATTGCAATCATGTATCTCTCCCTTCACCATTTGAGGGTGATATGAATAGACCTCAAGGAAATAATTTCAATTCCAGTTGCTATTGTGATTATCATTGGTGTGTCAGGAACTCTAAAGATAGTTGCGTACGGCTTCATCACATTATTCAAGATCTTATCTATTCTAAAGTTTGTGAATGAGATGGGCTTACCAAATTTTCATAGCCAATCAATGATATTATTGGGCCCAAAATATTCCATGATCCCAATCACTCTAAATTTGAACATGTTGATACATATTGCAATGGTACACCTCACACTGTCATCTATCTTAAACTTTCATACTCCCAGGACAGAGAGCATAGTCCTCTTTTTTATCTATATACTATAATAAAATACTTAATTCCTAAATGATACACTTCTTCTTGGTCTCATTTCCTCCCTCTGACAAATTTATATTCTATGATATGATACTGCACCCTAGGCCTCTAGGTCTCGCATGATGACACCTTGGATGACACTTTGTATCCTTGGTGCTACCCACCTCTTTTGTACATAATTATGCACTAAAATAATACAAAAACATTCAAATATTTGTAAAAACACAAAATATGGACCTATGCATCTTAATTTCATTGATAATACTTTACATTAAATGTGTTTTGGTCATGTTGGTTATATAGGTAACATGCTTTATTTATTTACACACATGCATTCACTAGGTATATTGAGTTAGATGCAAGATACACCCATCAGTATAGGCTTATATGGGAACTCATATTTCCTTACATTCTCATCATTGAGGGGAAATGCCTTCACATTTTGTAGGTGTTATTTTTTTATTCAATTGCCTTTTCCACTTCCTTGTTTATGATCGATTATTTACATTATGTACTTGTTTTTCTTCAGACAAACAGGACTAACACATGTGTCTTGTGTAGCATTGACGTCTCTTATTTCACATATTTCACCTATGTTAGCTAATACATTATATTATCATATTTTGACACTCTTGTTTCATGCATACTTGCTTATGTGTATATGTTATTGTTTTTTGTATTCCTTTCTTGTGGCTTATGTACCCTTGATTATCTTATGACATCATGGGTGTCCCATGTTTTTGGTATCATACCTATCTTGTTTACAATTGCTTTCTCTTATTTACAAGCCTACGGGCCTAGATTTTCTTGTGACACCGTGGGTGTCCCATGTTTACAAGCTTTACGCCTTTTATGTGAAAATATTTTGATACTTCTTACACTTGATTACATTATTGTTATATTTACATGCATTTAATCTACTATTGTTATCGACTATGTGGATTTTATCTATCATTATCATTGCTTTTGTTACACGCCATGGTTATCACCATGTGTAAACACCTTTCCTTTTGTAGATATAGATTATCTAAGGTGGCCACATCTTCAGTACTTTACACAGCTTCTCATATATATCCTTCAGTAATGAACAACTATTTCTTTTGAGCCACACGTTGAACATGGTTATCACACATGCCTCAAAAGAGGGGGCATCTATATAAGTTTATTCTACATTTTTAGCAGATATAGACATAATTTTGGGGGTAGATGCAGGTATAGACATGGTACATGCACCCATAAATGTAGTAATACATAGAATTTTTGCAAAATCAGCATAGGTTCATAACCGTACGGTATGGTCTTGACCCCTGATACATTTTTTATTAGGGGAAATTTTACCACGTTTTTCAACATTTTCATACTTTCACCTATGTATATAGATTTTCTATAAAAAATCACATCTAGAATACTTAGTTCAGATTAATACATGAAGCACGAAATTTTTCATATGTTCTTTGCATCGAAACTTTGCTTCAGGATGTGTATCAAGAATATTGGGGGCATGAATATCCTTCCATATTCAGTATTTTAGCACATTTTTATCACTTATTCATCTCATACTCAGTTATTTGGCATATGGTAAGAATTTGGGGTACCTATTTTCTTTTGTACTATATGTCCCTGTTTATAAAATCAAGTCTAGATTTTTCTGTAATGGTGTGATCCATAGGGTTATGGAAGGTAACGAAGTAGTTATGGGATGCATGGGTAGACTTTCCTCTCCTATTACACTTAAAGGGGAAGATATCAGAGTTGTTGAATACAGAGATACACAACATTCTTCCTTCGTAGGGGTATATTTATACATATTTCTTCTTCTCTCTCTTGCACATTTATGTGTCGGGTTGCATGCACCTAATACTTTAGTTTCTCTTAGGTACAAATTATGTATTATTCACCCCCAATCCTTAAGAAAAGTTCAAGAAAAAGTAAAGCATGAGAAAATAATTATTTTCCTTCCTTGTTTACATCTTTTCACTTCACATGTACGAAAATGAAAATATTTTTTGTTAATGATTTATTTGAGTTATGTTCATTCTATCTATTATAAAATCTGACTTCACTTTATGTTGCAAGTTTCATCGTGGAGCATACCAACACCAAACACAACAACGCAACTACAAAACCAACATTCAAGCAAAGGCAAAGTGTGTGTACACATTAAGGTATATTTTCCTTTAAGTGTGCATTTTTTAATTCCTACTTAAAGGGGGGAAATGTAAACACTCAAATTTGATAATTTTTACTTTGAAAAACCTTGATTTGACTATGCACTTTTGTTATGATAACTAAAAATTCTCCATTCCCAATTAGCGCTTTATAAGGTCCATTATTTAACTTATTTATCTTTGCACACTGAAATGTCAACACATTCTATATAATATAATGCACAAAATCAATAGAGAAACACCAGTCTATCAGCTCTAAAATTCACTTGGCATATTTCTTTCTCCTGGTCAGGACCATATAGTTTGGGTCAGAAATTTATATCCAATTCTGACCCATTTGTATGGTCTTATATACCAACATGTCCCCTAACTCTACTTTGAAATTGATATATTTCTTTGGGTTTTATATTTCATCTTGGTCGTCCTTTCTTATAAAAATCATCTAAGGATCCCTATATAATAAAGTAAACACTACCTTGTTTGCTAACAAAGAACTCCTAAGGTAATGCACTAGAGCATTGAATTCATACTGTAGACACCTATAACTTGATCAAAGTAATTTTATTACTAACACTGTACTAACTATTCTATACCCCACAAATTGATGACACTTCATCAATTAGGCTCATTTTCCCCTCAAACCTCTTAGTTAACTACTATACATTGATTAATTCTCCTACCATGCATTTTACCAATTCACCTTCTTATTGGCTAACTCCCACTTCTAGAACATCCAAAATCTATCAAAACCTCCTCCAGATGCTCCTAGAAAGCTTCCTAAGCCTACTTGGGATTCTTAATTAATCTTAAAATATTAATTAGCTTCTAATCCTAGTCAAAAATTGCTTTGACTTGCTAAAAGTGCTTTTTGGACTTACCTTTTGTCCCATATGCACCAAAATCATACCATTCTTGGAATGGGAAACCTATAAATAGAACCCTCTTCCCCCTCATTTCTTAGAACACTTTTCCTCTTCTAGCATAAACTATAGGAATTTACAATCTTAAGCATTTCTCCATTTATATTAAGCTAATATCTTCATAATGCATCCATTAACTCAAGATTGAGTAATATGGAGAGAACCATATGGTCCTGAAGACATTATTGGTGAGACTCCATTCTCAAACCTTGAAATCACACTAACAATCATATTTGATTGATAAGGATATTCTTAGGTTCATTTCAAAGTTAGCATTCAAAGAGTAGAGATTGATTTAGGCATGTTAGTTGTGATTGTTTTACAAGTTATATGCATGTTAAAGAAATTAGCCTCCATAAGGCTCTTATCTTGATGGTTCTTGTTAGATTATTTTAAAGCTTTGAAACTCTTAGATGTTTAGTTTCAAGTCTTATAGCTTTCCTAATTTACACATGAACACATATGGCACACCCCGGTGGGACTTACTCCATAGTCCAAAGAAGTTGATTTCAAGTTTTGTGATTTACATTATTTTATCTAACCATTCCATGCATTTTTGAGGATTGAATAAAAAAATTTAACCTTATATATGTTAAATTCTTCCTTTTGCATGCAACGTTAATGGGTTCCTATTAGAAATTGATTTAAATAACAAAATTTTGACATGTTTTGCATTTTCATAAGTTAATTTTATGTCCTTTTTGTGTTGTTCCAGGTACGCGTGTAGGCGTTAGAAGGGTGCGTGCATACATTCAAACTCACGTGCACTTATTGGATGGGGCACGCATACTTTCCCAAGCACAGGCATGCGCTTCCCTACCTGTGCATATGCTTCATTGTTCTTTTGATCCTCAGTGCTAAAATTTACCAGACACGTGCATATGCCAAGAAGGGTGTGCATACGCTTGCAAAGGCATGAATACATCTCTTGGGA